>JAVMKO010000004.1:101294625-101527125 GCA_032164245.1 Sternotherus odoratus | reverse complement strand
ACTTGACTTTTAGACTACAGCTGAAGTGGATCTGGGTCTGAACATGGGTCACAGAGACCATCTCAGGTTAAAAGGTGGGTCTCGAATATATATGGTTTCATTTTACCACTGAGTGAAATGTTCTACTTCATATAAAGGTGTCTGGGTTGTCTGATGCTAAGAGAAATGTTGCCAGAGAGGAAAGGGAAACCTGTTTTTCAATGACTTTTTGGGTCAGGGTATATTCAAAAAGCAAATCCCACTTCAAGTTCTAATTTGAGGCAATTAGTGATGCAGCTAACGGCTTCTCTCGCATGACCACAAGTCAGTGGTGGCAGTGTCAGCATCTGCAGGCAGAACCATCCTTTTTGGAAACACTGGAATTCCTGTTGCACTTTTCCTGCCCTCCCTTTGGTGCTATGACTGGACTCAAGCACACAGTTGACACTTTCATTCCATGGAAAAGCTCAGGATCTGGTTTTCATTTAAATGTGTAAAATTATCTGAGTAGTTTTCCCTCGATAAGGTTTACAAGTGTCTGTATATCTTTAGTTTTAACAGAGGGCAGTTCAATAGACAGTTTACGAAGTACTGGTCAGGGAGATAAATTACCTTGTGCAGTAGCACAATCACCATTCGTAATCTCCTCCGCGACATTCTAGCCAACAACAGGATTTTTCAGGTTCATAGAAATTCCTCGTCAAAACACTTCCTGGTATTTCTCCCCCTCCCACTCCGCTTCTTCTTGCAGCCATTGCCAGTTGAAGTATAATCTGTACCGTTCCTGCTGGACAGCAAGACTCTGGTTTGATGCCTCAGGGTCCAGTGAGCCGTTCCTCACCTCTGGCAGCTCTTCGGGATTCGTGAATTGGAAATAGAAATGTTTCGGTTTGGTGCAGCTCTTTGCTCTCCGGGTCCCACATCTTGCTATAAGCGGAGCCCTGGCGGCATCATTAACAAGTGAAGCTTTGCAGGGTTACTCCTGGGGCTAGAAAAGGGGCAAAGTTGTGCTTTTATTTTTCATTTGCTGCCCTTCTGGAGATGAAGGTTTTGTTGCTAAACATTCAAGGCTCCTCAACTCTTGACCCTCTTTGGAATCCAGTCCACGTTATGCCCCTTCCCATTGCTAATTGTGTTCTGCTTCTGGCCATTCTTGGGCTTTGCTGTTCTCAATTATGCTGCCGGGAGGACTGCCTCCTCTTGTGGACACACTGTGGGAGGAGACGGGGGGGAAATCTCTGTTGGGACCCCATTGTGGATTTCCTCTCTGAGTATTCCATAGGGGGTGGGAATTAGCTGCGGGTCCCTCTCTGAAACTGCATGGGTCTCTAGGGCCATGTGCAGAATGTGTGTGTGTGGGACGGGGGGGAGCGGGGGGGGGGGGGGGGGGTTGTAGCAGGCCTTGTAGCTGGTGTTATGTGCAGAATTGTTGTGTGCCAGAGTATTTTGGCAGTGGGAATAATCTTAGTGACAGGGAATTGTGCCAAAGGGCAGAACCAGATCATTTTCTTCCAGATCCTGGTCAAGGGGTTCTAATCCCCACTTGGAGTTTGCCAGCTCCTGGAACTCTGGACTGAGCCCCTATCATTGGGCCTACGACAATAATTCCTCTCCCCGCCTGAGCCCTCTATCACAATATCTCAGCATGCTTGGATCAGGGGTGTGGACAGAAGGATAGAAACTCCTGCAGAGGCCAATAGGGAGGCTTCTGCATGGGTAGATGTGGACAGGCGTTTTCCTGGGCTAATGATGAGGTAGGGCTGTCCAGGCACTCCGTGACAGGAGATGGTCTGACTCAGAAACCAAGAGCTGCAGGAGAGAGAAATGGAAGAGCTCAGGGACAGGAGTCACAGATTAACTCCCACTTAAGGCAGATGTTGAACTGCTGTGGAATCTGGTGCATTGGTCAGGCATATGACACATGTAAATCCTGCACGGAGACCTGGCTACAAACCATTACCCAGATTCCACTAATTGATGCTAAATAGAAAAATAATGCAGGGGGAAAAACCCCCCCTCCTAGAAACAATCAATAAATTAAAGATGCTTAGGGATATAAATTCAGCAGTTAAACGAGATGCTAATGAAGATGGGAATTTAATGGTGAGTACTCTCATTACATTGTTTTAAAATCTCTATTCGGTGTAGATTTGGTGCCATTAAAAGGGAGACAGGATTGTGACAAACATCCTAGAGAACAAAAGTTGATCTGGCATCTGAGCAAAACTACTGTGGTTTATCACCGAGCTGCTTTGAGTCCCCATTTCTGAGCTACCTGTTGCTGCACGGCTAAGGAAAAATAAGGAGAGTAGTTAATTAAAAAGCAACTAATGACTGTTGCGCAGGGTCAATTTGCTTCTCTGAGCCTAAAAGGTTCAAGATATTAACACATGTATCATTTTCCTGACACCGGACGAGGGCTGTGGCAGTCGGCAACAGTCTTTTCGTGGTTCTAAAGCAGGAATTAATTGCCTAGAGATGGGCTGGACAGGTCTGGCTGGGAGCAGGCACCGAACCTCTCAAAAGAGGAGCTGTTTAGCTATGGTGGGGACTGTAAATTGAGGATGTTGCTGGTCCAGCCCAGCTCAGGTCTAGTGGCAGTGGCATACTGGCTGGGAGATGGAACTTCAAGGGTTAGGGTGATGTTATCTCGGGGTGTGTCTGCACTGCAGTTGGGAGGTGGGGTTGCAGCATCTGCACACACCTGAGGTAACTTCTTTATCGAAGCGAGCTTGAGTAACAATAGTAGTGATGCTGCAACAGCGTACGTGGCTGCATGAGCTGGTCCCACCCGGCCAGGACTATGGCTAGATACTCAAGTAGCCATAGCCCCTTATCTGTGAACACTCAACAGAATATTGTTACTCTAGATCAAAGCTAGCTTGGGTATATCTGCTCTGCATGTGCTGCAGTCACACCTCCTGACTGCAGTGTAGACGTACCCTCAGTGACAACCTGATTCCTAGAAGCGCGGCCTGCCTCTGGCGGAGCCTGGTGGTTTTGACACCACTGAACTGTCCTTCCCCGAGTCCCAGGCCTTTGAGTTTCCATCAGTGAGGCCACACACACCCTTCAGGACAGTAACAACTCTGTGTGCCACTGCGCTTTCAGTTAGTCTGGACATGGCTATTAACACAGCTTTCTTCTAAGGGTTCCTCACCACACGGCCATCTTGCTGCCTTGCAGCATGCAATGGTGTGAGAAGGTCTTTTCTACGCCTCATTAGGCTAAAAAAATAACAAGCCATTTACCTAGCTTTGCAGAGCTAAGGGTGTAACATCCTCCTAGGAGTCAAATCCTGCCCTGTAATGCACCCTCTCCTTCTCCACCATGTGGAACCGCCCAGGCTCTCTGCTTATCCTGCCGGAGAATACTAGGCAAGGGGGACCGGCTCTTGTGCTGGCTAACACACCGTGACCCCATCGGGATGAGGAGCTGACTGAGAATGCACGGCCAGGCGCAGCTCGTGTGTACTGCAGTGAGGAACATGGGTGCGCGACTGTAACAGCAGACATGCTCCCAGCAGCCTGGCCCAGGCCCTGCCTGACTTTTATGCAGCATCACATGCTGCCTGCGTGGCTGACATCACCGTGTCCTCTCTGTATATGCTCCAGTCTCATTTCATCTGGCAGGATGTTACTCTTGGTTAATGTAGTTGCTTCGCCTTTGCCGGAACAGGGCTTTTTTTTTCCCCCCCCTCACGTCAAAGTGGAATCTCGTGAATGTAATTAGTTTTCCTTCATCTCACACTTTCCTGGTTGCAATGCGTCTCTACCAGCATGTGCCTCCATTGATTAATATTAAACTTCTGGCTCATCCTTTTGAACCGGAGCAATTTCTTACAACAAATAGTCCGAAGAGCTAGATTTCTGAGGGATTAGTAGGCAGCTGAGATGGCCCAGTGCTCAGAGAGCTTAATGATTCATAGCCGGATACATTCACCATGGTTAGGGCAGCGGGCATGGCCCAGCTGTGAAGTCTCTGGCAGAACCGATGACTGAGATTATTCTAAATCAGGAGTCTAGGGTTTTGTCGGCCTCTTTGCAGACTGGCCAGCTCACAGAGAGAGGTTATGATCTGTCCCAATCCCTGGGGCACAGGAATGAAGTGATAGCCATCTCCATATGAGCTGGCTTGCTGCATTCTACCCCCCCCTCCCCCCATGCTTTGGAGCATAGTGATGAAATGCAAGCTAGGCTTCTGATGCAAGAGGTTGGATTCTGAATCACTCACTCCTGGGGCAGTGTAGTGATGCGAGGTGAGCGGCAGGACAGGCCTTTGGGCACCACGATGACGACTCTACCTTGTAGGGCGACCAGACATCAGATGTGAAAAATCGGGACGGAAGTGGAGGGTAATAGGAGCCTATATAAGAGACTCAAAAATCTCAAAAAAGACCTATAAAATCAGGACATCTGGTCACTCTACTACCTTGGATAGGGGGTGCGGAGGATGAAGGGGCGGAAAAGAGCGAAATAATGAATGCCAGACATTTTTGATAAAATCGGGGGGCCAGCTCTTCTTCTAGTCTAAATCAGGTTAGTTCCCTTGCTTCAGTGGAGCTCCTCTGATTGGCATAACTTGAGGGTCTGGCCCGGTATTTTGATGAATATTGCAGTGACTCATCGGTGATTTTCCCCTCAAAATTTAATGTGACAAAGTCCTTTGCCCTGACCATGATCATCAGCTAAGCATATACCAGTACACGAAACGGGAAACTGCTCATAGCCTTCTGGTCCAGGAGTGCTCGGTGTCCGTATTTATGTAAAGAGTTAATAGATTAGAGGGCACACAAGAACTTGTAGCATAGTTCCTGGGTTTTGTATGAACAATAAAACCCATTGCAGTGCCTGTAAATAACTCTCTGCAGCTGTGTGCATGGAGTACCTTCTGCTGCCAGTAAGCAGGCCTCTAGTTCAGGAGCTAAACAAAAACACTGCTTTTGGAGGCTAGCTGACCAACACTAAAACCTAAATTTCATCCACAAAATTGTGCACTTGCCTGCCATGCTTGCAAAAAATAATCTTCCTGTGTGGACGGTGTAACTGTAGGTGCAAATGCTTCTGCATGCACAAATACCTGCTTGCATGCACAATTACTGGTGTGGTGTGCACATATCTGGAGCATGCTGACACAGTTTTTGGTTGCCTAAACTCCTGATGTGCTGAAATATGGAAATTTGTCATTAGCTGTCAACAGTGATGGAGCTCTAATCCTTGTGTAGGCCAGTCAGCAGAGTGCCAAATGCAGCTTCAAACTGATACACAAGTGTTACACTCCATCAGTAGCAGTTTTGGGGGGAAACCTAACAATTTTATCTTTCCAATCAACAAAAAAGTAACTCAGATGTAGCATCTGATATCCATTGATGTCATTGTATTTTAACCAATTTATTCTAGGGGTATGAGCAGGTTAAGTAAAACCCGTCTAAGGCCATTCATGACCAGTAACTCATCTGGGATTAGAACACAGATGTTCCTGGCTTCCCAGTCAGTCTCAGTGCACTAGATCATCCAGCATCCTCAATGCATGCAAAACTTGACTATATAGCATTATAGGTAGGTTATCATATCTGATAAACTCTAGGAGGCTGACCCTATGCATGCGGAGCACTTGCTGAATTTTCTTTAATAGGAGTTGAGGGTGCTGAATACTTCCCAACGCTGGACCCTAGGTCTGGGACCTTTGTGATCAATAGTATGAAATGACATTATAATGCTGGGCACCAGAGATACGGGTGGTTCGTCCGTCGATTCGATGAGGACCACTCAGTCATCCGTAAATTGCAGGAGCTGATTTTGTCTGTGTGTGCGCAGATGGCTGATGAGGCCAATCCTTGCATGAAAGGTCCGATGACAGATAGGACAGGAGATGAGGAGGACATCTCCAGCAGGGTTTCTGGCACAGGCTTTTCTGGATTGCCTCTTTTGTTCTGCTGCAGCCGTCCTTTTGGCCTCACATGATTCAGCACCTTTATACATGGAAGAGCGCCATGTAGTCCGATTCATTGCGCTCTGTTCCCAAGAGTCAGGAGTGATGTCAAACGCTTTGAGGGCGACTTTGAGAGTGTCTTTGAAGTGCTTCTTCTGACCCCCATGGGACCGCTGTCCTTGTTGCAACTCGCCATAAAAAAGTCGCTTTGGTAGCCGATGGTCTGACATACGGACTACATGCCCTGCCCAGCGTAGCTGCGACTGCATCAAGATGGTAAAGATGCTGGCAGGTTTGTTTGGGTGAGTACTTCAGTGTCTGGGATCTTGGCTGTGAATAGCAATACCCACTACTAGATGCACAGGTCTAAATGCTTTCCTTTTTTTTCAGCCTTGTTTTGGGGTGTCTACCTCCGCACAGGAGTGAAAGGGGTTAATGGAAGCCAGATGGGGCAATCAACCTAGTAGACTGAATGCTGAGGGGAAAGCCCTAATTAAAGGAAGAGGCTCACCTGTGCGGTGTAGAAGGCAGGGCCTGTATAACAAAGTAGCTGGCTGCAGTCACTTCTTGAGTTGGTAGGCTGGCAAGCCCAGAGAGGGGAGAAGTCAGATTGAAAGAAGCCCAGGGAAACAGCAGAGACCTTGGTTTCTTATTAGAGGGTCCTGGGCCTGGAACCCAATATACAGGGCAGACCTGGGTTCCCCCACCAGCCACTGGGAAGAGGCAAAGGTGTTGGAGATGCTAGCTAGAAAGCAGGTCTGGAAAGACACTGAATTCCCCAGAACGAGAGGACTTTAGTGACCTGGCCAGAGGGCCAAGCCAGGAAGAGAAGACTACAGTGCCTGGTATGAGAGAGGATGCAAGTGAGACAGGACAGGGGAAGACTCCACTGGAGGGAGAGCACAAGCCTGGCAGAGTTAATTTCCAGGATGACCAGCAGGAGGCGCCACTGTGGTGAGTAGACCCCCCCCTGACTAGCCTATAATGTTAATTTTCTAATAGCTGTAAGAACTCCCTGCAGATGCCTTTCAAGTGGATTGTGTTACTGGATTCTCTTGTGTGTCTGACATTGTTTGGCCTTCAGTTTTATTCTTCAAACCACCGGAGGCAGGTAATACTTGCCCAGAAATGTAATTCTTGTGGCTTGATTATAAAATGCCTTTAAAACTGTCAACACAACTGGGTGGCATTGATGTCATAACTGGGTCACAGATGCCCAGTAAGGAGAGAGTTGTGACTGATTTCCTTATTTTATAACTAGCATAAGTGCCCGGCGCTGCTCGGGTCAGTCGGAGGTGGGGAGGGGGCAGACAGCTGACACCCCCTGACCAACCCCAACACCCCCCTGGCTCACCCCCCGACCAAACCCGACACCCCCACCTAACCCCCCAAGCAAACCCGACACCCCCACCTCACCCCCCGACCGAACCCGACAACCCCACCTCACTGACTGTCCCACCAAACCCAACTCGGATCCATCGCAGGTGGGGGGGGGGGCACAGAGCTGATGGAGTCCGGGGTTCCATTGGGAGGGGGGAGGGGCAGAGAACTGAGGGATCTCCGGGATTCCGTTGGGAGGGGGGAGGGGCAGAGAACTGAGGGATCTCCGGGGTTCCGTTGGGAGGCGGGAGGGGCAGAGAACTGAGGGATCTCCGGGGTTCCGTTGGGGAGGGGGGAGGGGCAGAGAACTGAGGGATCTCCGGGGTTCCGTTGGAGGAGGGAGGGGTGAGCTGAGCGAGTGAGGTGTCTGTTGGAGGGGGGTATTATGACATCATCACCACCTAACTGCCCAGCTGATGTGATTGGCCCTGAAAGACTTTCACCCCTGGGGGGCGTCAGAGGTGAGATCCGAAAATTTTTCGACCCTTACCAGCATCTAGACCCCAAGACCGCTCACTGTACCAAAATTCAAGTCTCTGGCTCAAACGGTGCGGGAGGACTTCGCAGTCATACGTACATACATACATACATACATACATACACCACTTGACTTTTATATATATAGATAGATAGCAATTAAACATCCCATGCAATGTTTTCTTGGGCTGTGATTAGTGACTCGTGTGTATCACATACTTTACTTGATGTGTTACCTCCCTGTCTTTTCATATGCTGGCTCTGAACAGATTTTCTCAAATGGATTTGAAATTAGTCACTGAATATATTCGGTGCGTAATTCCAAAGTGACGACTTGTTTGCAGACATTAGACTGAGGGTATTTCATGTAAGACTTTCAAAATTCAGGCGTGGTTGGACACTTGGTATCTTCCTGTTCCCTGCCGATTTGCTGAATGGACCTTTTAGTCCGGTTCTTCCTCCAATTGCAACTAGGTTTGTCAACTGGCCGCTCGGGCCCATATTAACCCTTTTGGCGCCTGTGTGAGGCGGACATGCTATCACAGGTTCCAACTGAGATCAGTGTCCCATTTTGCTAGGTGCTGTACAAAGTCAGACTGTCCTTGCTCTGAAGAGCTTACAATGTCCACACACAATACTGACAATGTTCTGTTCTATATCGACTTTTATATCTTGCTCGTCACTCTAGTATCTGAGCACCTGCCAGCAGTGTGTTAAGCAATGTGACTGCACATCTGTCATGTTGGTGGTTCTCTCCTCCTCTCCCCAGAGGAAGAAGCAGGTGCAATGGAGTATCTTGTTTTGGCAGGGTTTTTTTAAAAATATAAATATACCTGTTGCTTTGTGTTTATATTGGAGAAGGACAAGGTCAAAGAATTCTGCCTTGCACTTGTTGCCAGGAATTAGGACTTGCAGCGAAGCCTGAGGAAGTTTTGTTGATTGCAGAGCAGCCAAAACAGGCACTTTGGTGCCTAAGTACCTCTCTGTTGTCCAACCTAACTCCTGTTGACTTCAGTGGAAATTAAGTACATGTGTTTAAATATCTTTTTGAGAATTCGGCCCCAAGTAACTTGTCCAAGACTATAAGGGAATTATATGGCAGATCTAGGAACTGAACCTAGATCACCTGAGTCCTAATCTACTGCCTTAACCAAGATCGTTCTCCTCTGAAAAATAAGCCCCCAACATTTGCAAGAGCCATCTGCATATGTACACAAAGCCAGGTGAGCAGGGGGAAACATCCAGGCACCTGTGTGAACCAAACCGGTAACTACAGTCATGAAGACTTGACGTGAACCTCACTTAGACTAGTTTTCCTGGATTTTCCATTCACTTCACTGGAGTTACTCCTAATTATGCTAGTTTGAGATCAGCACCTCACTTCATATGAATAAGGAGGTCTTTGTATCTGAAAATGTATGTGTTCATTCTTTTTTCAGTGCAGTAAGAGATTCCCATTGTAACCAAGGAATAGGGAGGAAAATGAAGCATAGACTTCATTACATGCTCATTGCTATAGTCAATCCATGAAAAAATAGAGCCACTAAACAAACCTTAACAGAAAAATATGCATTATGTTTACCATGACACTCTTGAAGGCTTTTAAGTTCCTTGCAACTGAGTGTGAGGAATCCCTATTGACTAATTCATTTTCTGGTTTGACAAATATCCTTTAAGATCAAATGACGTTCAGACACACACATCATATATGAGTGTCAGGAGTGGGAAACCTAAGATTGCATTTTAAGCACATATAATTTTTTCCATTGTTCGGTTTTTATATTCATGAGAGTTCAGGATCTTCCAGTAATGGCTGCATCCATGTGACATATAGGCGCTGGTGAAGACTGGCCAGCTGTGAGCTATCCTGGCAAGTGAAGTGGCAAATCAGCTGGGCGGTTGATAAGGTCAGGATGCAGCCTGAATTAGAGGGACAAGAGGTCCGTGATTAGTCTGCAATGGATCATAAATAGTTAACCTATCAAGAGTTATTCCTTTGGGAGTGGATTACAGTTTAACATCCTCCTGGAGCTCAGCTGATGCATGGGAACATCTATCAAGAAACCATTTATGGTCCTTAGACTGAGATACTTCCCACTGGCTGTTATGGAAAAGAGTCCTTCCAGAGAATGAATGTGTGTGTGTGTGTGTGTGTGTGTGTGTGTGTGTGACTGGATGACTGAAGAGAGGCCATGGCGCTGGGACATGGGGGACAATGGAAGTACATGTCTGCACCCTGCACATTCTCCTCAGCCGAGATAATCAGATGGCTGGGTGTCTCCAGCTCCATTCTCCTGGAGTTCCCCTAGTGGAATTCTGCTGGAAGCTATTGAACGAAACTGACTAGAACCCTGATTTCTGAAGGGATGCACTGGGTGCTTTAGAGACCAGAACGCCAGTCAGTTCCATTTGATTGTTGAATGGAGTATGGAAACAGGAGAAGGTCATGAAGGGATCAGGTGGAAGAAAGGATAGAGGCAGAACAGAACTAGGGGCGTGGGGTGTAGGGCTCTGGGGAGAAAAACCACCCTAAAAGGGCAAGAGGAAGAAATCATGTGGTGGGGAAGCAATAGTATAGTAGAAGGTGACTTACTCTTTTTACAGTCTTAATTTTTTGTCATATACATACGTTAACAGAATCCTGGAGATAGATAGATATTTAAACACACACACACACACACACACACACACACACACACACACAGAGCTGTACAGAGTTAGGGTCCAACAGAAAGATGCAAGAATGAGCACAATTCTTGATCCGGCTTCCTTAATAACTTTTGATTCTAATACGGTAAGTCATTAGCCTGAACAATATTAAGAGAACCTAGTTTAAGGTAGTACAGCTAGCTACTGCATGTCATTTTACTCCAAGAACCTTTTTACATGGGCATTGAATGGTCTGAGAGAAAAGAGCTATGTAGCACCTGCCACAACTGAAGTTAAGGAATAAACGTCGGGCCTGATGCTGCTCCCATTGAAGGCGATGGCTGTTTTGCAGCAGGATTACTTATTTTATTTATTTGTGTATGTGTTGTAGGATGGAAAAGTGTGAGCTATGCACCAAGATCCCGTTGGCCAAGATCCCATTGTGCTTGCTCCACCCTTTTCCCCCTGACTCCTTCTGTGTTTGCTCATGTTGTTTTGTTTGCTTGTTTGTTACAAATTAATGAGAGATGCAAACAGAGAAGCCTTGGACTTTGCATAGCCTGCTCTCCATTCCTTTGGGCAACTTTCCCCAAAGGGTGATGAGGACGTACACTGTTGCTTCTATGTGCGATTGCTGTTAAATGTTGACACTCAACCCTTCTCGCTGCCATTCCTCCTAGTCAAGGCCTTGCCTGGGAGAGACTGAGGGGAGAATAATAAAAACTGACCTCGATTTCTCTGGAAATGCTTCCCCTTTTGGACACAAGCTGAGACCGTTTTAACTCTGACCATTCGACCCATGGTTTGATAACCACAGCTCACAGTAGGGTCTAGCTTTTCTGAAGACGAAACAGTAAATTTCTCATTTCCGCTTAGTGGTGAGATGTTTAATTGCTGCTTAGTTTCACCAGTCAAGTAATTCACACTGACGTGCTAAAAGCAGCCACCAGTAGTTAAGCTTCCATTCAGGAGGCTCTGGTGAACAATCCTGACATCTTATTGCAGAGACTGGCTCTGCAGGTTGAGAGGATTCAAGTTTCTCCTCTTGACTGGGCAAGCAATCTACAGAAAATTAAGTCTGAAAAGCCGTGAGCGGTTGTGAAAGGCAGTTTAAGGAAAGAGCCCTATTGGGTGAAATTTCTCCTGCTGCACAAATTCAAACTGAAAAATAGAAGCACTACCAGCTTCCTGGTAATTGATAAAGAGAGGGATTATCTAACTGCAACAAGACTGTGATGAACAAGGGACAGAGGGGTATTCACTTCATCAAAAAATGTTTGCATGAGATTGATAGATATATAAAACCATCCCTCTGAGAATGTATGGAGATACAGAAATGGATCAATCCAGAGCACGGAAGTAGAATTGTGCTCAGTGGGTCTTAGCCTACTCTTCCTTGTGCTGGTGTTATGCTGATGTGGACAGAACTGGGCCAAATAGGGTGTAGACTCTCCCCACTGCCTTTCAGCTTGTATGGCTGTTGACTCTTGTGCAGAGTGAATGTGAAACATTCGCGTCGGTGTGAGAGAGTGGAATAACCTGGTAGCATTTTACACCTGGTCTGTACTCCACTGACTTACTTGGGATAAGACCAGTGTAATGGAACGAAGGATCAAGTCCATGTGGTCGGGAAGGTCGGATTTGTGTTTCTTCTGTCTGCTTGCTGCAGCCATTTTCATGTGGGCACTGCTCATGTGAGTAGAATGCGCAGTAGGCAAGGGGGGAGCAGCTGTGCCAGTCCTTGGACATTAGAGACTCAAAGCAGCAGAGGTAGTATCTTTTATGGGATCAACTTTACGTTGATGAGAGATGCAAACTTGTAGAATGCACTGCACATGCACAAACGTTTCTATGCATAATGTACAGAGAGACTGCACAACACGGATGTGGGATAAACACTTGATTTTTGTGAGTTAGGAATGGCCAAATAACTCATGACTGGCAGAGCCCGCCATGAGTCGGCGATGCACCAAAGGAGTGGAAGTGAATTGTTTGTTGCAACTTCCTGAAAGCAGTTATGCTGGGAGAGTTGTAGTTGTACCACGTTAGTATGTCTCAGCTCATGCTTATTACATTCATCAGACTGCTTATAGCATTCGGGTTTCTGAATGAACCCCCTTTTGCTTTTTGTTTGTTTCCTGGCAGGTTCTCTGGGATGGTAGAACGTATCTGCAGAGGGCAGGCTTCGCATCTGCAGTGCAAAGTCATTGAAAATATTTTATAATTATCGAATCATTTATTTTTAAAAGATCTATTGCTGCGATGGTGAGGTGCCTGTTTACAAACTGCATTACAGAAAGCTACCAATAATGAGTAGCACTCCTTCCATCAGAAATAATGTAACTATACAAAAATCAGATAAACTAAGCCCATAAGAATGTCTTGTATTACAATCTGATGCCAATTTCTACTTAGGATCTGAAGGACCATCTAAAGGAATGGATTTCCAGAGCTTTGGAGCCCATCAGTCAAGAAATGTTGGCCAGGGGTGTTGGAATGCTTCACTCTATGAGCTGACCATGGACCTTAACTGCTGTGATGGGTTATGAGGAGGGAGGGATTGGCTCAAATAACCAGGTCTCAGTCTGGGGGGGGGGGGCAACGCCTTCTGGATTATTCCAGGCAACAGTCTCCAAGGTGCTAGCATGCTTTTGGGCAGGGTACAGATTAATAATAAGTGAATGGGGAACCAGTGCAAAGATCTGAGCACGTTATATGCTCACTGCAGCTTGGCCCATTCAGTGAATGGACTTCAAGGGAAGCCTAAGCTAGGTGCCTGGGCCTACTTGTGCTGAAGGCTGGGTGACGGCAGCAAAGTCTGCACTACAGAGTAATATTTACCACTGCCAGGAGCTCTGCAGGTGATGGAAGGGATTGCAGGCCACTGCTTCGCCCTGAGAACCCAGGAGCAGTCCGGAATCCCCAGCTAGATAGCGTTTGTCAACGGGCAGAGACGCACCTTGAAATGACCATGCCCACTCTGCAGCCCCCATTCCTTTTACCACTTCCCAGTGCCAGCAAGCCTCATTTCTGTTTTATCGGGGTGGCTTTCCCACAGCTCCGTATGGACAAACAGGAGGAGAGCAATGAGAGGGTAGAAGCTGGGTGTCCTGAAAGTGAGACCTAGTGCGACATCTCCATATGGCTGATGCTCATGCTTGCAACACCTCACCGCCTTCCCTGGAGACTTCATTAATGCAGCACTGGAATCTGCAGCCCAGCCCTAGCTTCTTATTTGTCCTCCCAGCCGTTCTCCCCTTCTTCCTTTCTTTATTGCTTCAGATGACGTACTTCCTGTCACTCATGCATGTCACTTTGGGATGATCTGTAGCTCCTCCATCACCGCCTTCTCACATAGCCAGGACCCTACCAAATCCTGGATTCTGCCAACATTTCATAAACCCAACCCTTCCTTTCTATCCTTATGCTTGAACAAGGGTCCATGCCCCAGATTATCTCCCGCCTTGATAACTGGGCTTCCTTTCTGAGCTCCCAGATACTAACGTTGTTCTACCACCTGTCCATCCAAAGCACAGCTGGAAACGCTTGTCTTCACCTGTCAATCGGATTACATGCCTTCTTCCCCCCCCACACACTTTGAATTCCTTCACTGGCTTCCCTTTGCCCACTGCATTGCATTTCAGCTTATTGCCATCATCCACGACTTGCACAGCTTGGCCCTTGTCTGTTTCTAATCACATCTCCCCTTACCCACCCTGCTCTAGCACCAATGCCAGTTTTGATGCTCCCTTCATTCCTTTCTTTCACTTCTGCCTTCGTGCTTTTGGCCACACTGCCCACTGTACTTGGTATGAATTTTCAATACCAGTAGGCCAAGCCCCTACACTTCTCTCCACTCCAGTCCCTCAAAGAGAACTCCCTTTTTCCTCAAAGCCCATGTCACTCAAATAGCCCTTCCCACACATTTTATAACAGGGTGAGAAATGCTGTACTACATATGCTGCCATATAGTGGTGGCGTGCAACACAAAGGAAGAGCCTCATCCCAACAAACACATTCCTGGTTGGCTGCCTAATTCTCTTAGCACCAGTTTGCCCACCTATAGAAACCAATCCCCCCCCCCTAGCAGGCTTTTCTGAGGAAGGCCCTCTAAATTTGGCAGAGAGCAGCACTTGCTGCTGGAAAGGAGCCATTTTGCAATTGACTGCTGCTTTCTAGATCTCCCTGTCTTCCAGCTGGTGAGTGTCTATCCTCTGTGGGACTTTTTTTCTCTGAGGAACTGACTGAGGACCAAAGCTGCTCACTCTCTGGTGTTCCTGCGTATCATGTCTTATATGGAGTGGTGGCGGAAGCAGGGCGCTTCCTCTCCTCCCAGAGAGGCAAGGATAGTGACTTGGGGCTTCTCCATCCAGGAGCAGCAGCAACATCCCTCCCCTGGAGAGCAGCAGTGGTGGAAGCAAGGGCACCTGAGGAGAGCCTGTCTGAATGAGTGGCTTGGGTCTGCTGAACTCTTCCCCTCCTGCCATATGTGGAGACCTTTACCGGGGTGGTGTTGCCATTTAAGCACCTGAGAGCGGCTGTTTCAGGCTAGCTGCAGATACAGGCAGGTATTGTTGTGTGTTACACTTAAGTCATGTTTCCAAGCTTCTCTTTGCAGCCAGGAGGGCTAGAAACTTGATGGAAGCAGAGTGTATGAAGTAATCCCAGGACTCCAGTAGCTGATGCCTTATATAGTGCCTGTGCCTCGATTTGGCCCTGTTTATACTTGTACGTAGTGGGTGTAAACTGCTGTCTAATCAGGCTGGCAGACTGACTTTGTTTGCAAGTAAATGACTAAACGAGCTTCAAGGAAGTGACAAATCAGGCTCTGTAATTGGGCTGTCAGTCAGAACAATTTGTGGAAAGAGCCTCAGCTATGCATAGTTCATCAGCAGATTTTTTTTTTTTAAAAGGATACAGTGATTTTGTGAAACCAAATGGAGGTCTTCCCTATTGATCCTCCCTGTCTTCATCTGAATTGAATACTGCCATATAGAAACCCATGAGCTGGGGAGTCAGTAACATTGTACAAAGCCTATCCTGCTGTCGTCAAACTCAATACTATAAACCATATTATAAACCCAATTAACTAATACCTTTATGTAGAAGAGGTGTTGGAATCCAGTAGGTCTCCTTTCTCAGGCAAATTATCAAGATAGAAGATCATTTCCCTCAGCTCAAACCAAATGACCCCCTCCCAACCGCCCTTGTCAGGGTTGTGCCCCTCCTTGTCCTCTCCAGCCTGGCTCTGTCACAATTTAGGCCCAACTAATTAACCAAGGGTGCAGGAGCTTGGTGTTTAAGATCAATATTGTATCTCCTTTTCCTTTGGCTCACTCTAGTTTCAGGTAGAGTATGCCGGGTGCCGCGCACGCTTCCTCCAGCTGTCTGTGGGGATGGATGGTGGTCAGCATCTACTAGGAAAATGGAGCCTGACTTCAAAGGCACCCGCAGCTCTCACGAGCGTTCATTGGAAGGGTGGATGCTCAGCACCATGGAAAATGAACCCGTGGTGTTAGAATCTTCTTGGCTTGAATCTCAAATGCGTGGCATTTCTCTCTCCTCTCCTCCCCTCCCCTGTAATCACCCTTAAATTGTTGCCTGCCCTCCTTCCGAAAAAGATCAATGGAATATTTCACTTGACGTGACCTTACAGAAGAGGGGATGCTGGAGTGGCTTAGAAAGACAATGATTTTGAAGAAGGGAAAAGGGAAGACCACCTTAAAGATTTAAATAGCCGCAACCTCCCCCCCTCCCCCTCCGAACCCAGGATACTAATAAAATAATGGTGCTTTACCTTCTAGATACGTTTTTCTCCACAAGGACTGCAAGTTCATTTGTTTGTTTTACATCACCTGCTCAGAACACCGTGGCTCGATGAGGTTAAAAAGATCCTCCGAGAAAGATCCTATTGATTTTAATTACCGAGAAACAGCCCACAGGGACAAAAGGACTTTGGGCTGTTTATTTAGCCATCGTTGTGCTGCGGTATTGTGTAAGGAGAGATCAAATCAGTTGCCCTCATTATTACAATAATAATAAGGCAGAAAAGGTGCTTCGGGGCCTGAGGATTTTTTAAAAGGCAATAACCTCCACCACTCCTCCCACTAATACAAAGCAGACTTGAGGAACAAGGAGCAATTACTAGTAGTCAATATTAATTCAATTAAATGCATGTTATTTATATCCGGAGAGAGGATTTCTAAAATATTAAACAATATGCTGATCAAAAGAGCCGACACATCTGTTTTATTAGAGATTGATTTTTATCACTGCTAAATGCATATTGAATGGTTTTATTTCCTTTGGACTGATGCTAATGTTAATTAGTTATTCAGGATAAACAACAACCTAATGTACCCAATGGTACAGTAAGTGTTTATAATAGTGATTGGGTTGACAAGACTCCTATTTGGGTGTTAGACTGGAAAGATCTCGGGATCAGGGGATATTCCTGGGCTGGATTCTGTTAATTTATTCTGGAGTAATTCCATTGACGACATTCACTTAATCCTTTAGGCCAAAAGCTCCACTGGCGTAACCTCCTTCACTTCAGTGGAGTTCTACCAGCTAAGAATTTCACCTTTTCTTTCTGTCATTACCTTGGTTATTTTTTTTAATTTAATGATCATTACATATCATCATCCATGTATAGATAGGTTTAAGATTAGCAGCCGTATTAGTCTGTATCCGTAAATTAAACGAGGAAGACTTTGTAGCACCTTAGAGACTAACCAGTTTATTTCAGCATAAGCTTTCGTGGACTATAGCTCACTTCATCGGATGCATAGAATGGCACAGAAGTAAGATGCATTTATACACACAGAAAGAAAGAGAGAAGAAAAAAAAAGATGTACATTAACATACCAATTCTAAGAGGCTGTTAAATTTAGATGGGCCATTATCAGTAGGAGAAAAAATACCTTTTGAAATGGATATCTGTCAGGCAGGAGATAAAACCTATTGAAAGTAAATTAACAAGGGAAATGCAATCAATTAATGTAATGAGAGAACCATTCACAAGTTCTGTTAAGCCCTTGGTTTATTGTATCCAATTTGAAAATTAATTCCAGTTCCTCAGTTTCCCGTTGGAGTCTGTTTTGGAAACAGAAAAACTTCCAAACCAGCCTCTTTAGTCTCTCCTCGCATGGGACCCATTCCAAACCTCTAATCATTTTAGTTGCCCTTCTCTGAACCTTTTCCAATGCCAATATATCCTTTCTGAGATGAGGAGACCACACAGTATTCAAGATGTGGGCGCACCATGGATTTGTATAAGGGCAATAAGATATTCTCTGTCTTATTCTCTATCCCTTTTTTAATGATTCCTAACATCCTGTTTGCTTTTTTGACTGCCGCTGTACACTGCATGGACATCTTCAGAGAACTATCCACCATGACTCCAAGATCTTTTTCCTGATTAGTTGTAGCTAAATTAGCCCCCATCATATTGTATGTATAGTTGAGGTTTATTTTTTCCAATGTGCATTACTTTACATTTATCCACATTAAATTTCATTTGCCATTTTGTTGCCCAATCACTTAGTTTTGTGAGATCTTTTTGAAGTTCTTCACAGTCTGCTTGGGTCTTAACTATTCTGAGCATGGATTATGGATTATGCATTCTCATTATGTAGGCCCCATGCTTCTCTCTAGGGTGACCAGATGCCCCAGTTTTACAAGGACAGTCCAGATCGTCGGGGCTTTTTCTTATTACCCCCCACCCTCAGTCCTGATTTTTCACACTTGCTGTCTGGTTAACCTATTTCTTTCTATGGAGGCCTTGCAGACTGGCTGTCCTGTGTGTTTTTTAACAGAGCTAGATTAGGGGTGGTTGACTTCTGATCCATTCTCCTCTCTCCACACAGAGATTGTCTAACACTCTTCTCTGCACAGGAGAGTGTCCAAAATTGACTCAAGGCTTTTAAACTGCCCGTGTAACTGATTTCATTCTTATGTTTTTGTTTGTGTTGTGAGTGTGGGGGGGTTGTTTTGTTTTTTAAGCCCCTGAGTTAGACTAAGGTTTTTTCGACCTGCTTGCAGCTCTCTTCTGGATGTCACATGACATTACGTGTTCTCAATTGATTTACTATAAAGATTTCAAACGCAATCTGTACTGATTCTCTGGGCTGCCGAATCAGTGTTTCAGGGAGCACTGCTGTGACTAAAATGAAGACTCCCATGATGTCTCTACAACACTCAAGAAACCATGTTTCAATCCTTGAGGTTAATTCAGCACAACAGGAGGCGAAGAATACTGTGCTCTGCTTATGAGGCTTCCATGAATGTCCATCAAAGTTGCACATGTCTGGCCAGAATGCTGCATTCCTACTGCATGTTTCTGAGTTATTTAGAATGTTGTCATGGCACGGTGGGTGCCATATGAAAATTCATTGTGTGCCGTGGCTTTGGGTTTTTTTAATTTTTTTTTTTTTAGACCGTCTTGTTTTCAGTTTGGAGGGAGGCGTCCAGTAAATTACTTTAGTGATCAATGTTATGTCCATTCTTATATAGTATTTCAGTAAAAGAGCTGGAAGGAGAAACAAACAATATCTTAATTAAATAAGAAGGATTACTAATAAGGCCAGAGAACAAATGCATAGGAATTTAGAGAGATTAGAAACATGACCAGCTAATAACTAAACTAGATACATCTGGGGAAATCATCATCCAAAATACAGGCAGTAGTATTGCCAGCTAAAATTATTTAGTAAAATAAATTCAGCCCCTCCCCCACCACATCCTGAGATTAAAAAAATTCAATATTTGAAGTCTTATTTGCCTTCCAAGTTTTCAGTCTGTAACATTCACATTTTGCAGCTTTAATCTGCAACAATGGCTAGAAATTTATTACATACACACACAAACTCCTGAGATTTTTCACAACTCCAGGACATGGGGCTGTAAGAAAAAACCCAAACACCACAAGACTCAATGACACCAGGCTAGATAGTCAATGGAAAGGAAAAAAACCTGGAGAGTAAAAATGCTTAAGGAAGCTGGGGATGGAGAGGTGGTAATTGCAGCAGGTTAGTTTGCAATGTGATGTAATTTAGTGGTTGGATTAATGTTGCCTCTGAGCCGTCAGATTCCTTTTTTATGAGCATTAATTTGAACAGAATTTCACCTATACGTAAATAGTGACTAAAAAGATGTACAATGGGGCATACAGTGTGAAATTCTGTTTGGAAATTGGTGTAATGTTTGCAAATAATTCATAATATGGTTCACACCATCACACAGGAGGGATTCAGCAAGAAAACAGACCATTGTCTCAACCTGTCCTTCAGTTTACAATAGACATGTTTTCATTATAGTATAACAATGTTTCCTCATAGGGGATAATTGGGCATAATTGATTAATGCCTAAAGCCTCCAATCAAGATCAGGATCCTATTGTGCTAAGTATGGGGAAAAAAACAAACCAATGTTTGTCCAGTGCAATGAGATCTTTAGCTGAAAGAATCTATTTAAAAATCAAGACATTATTAAAAACTATATTCTCTAAACACTGGATGAAATTTTTATTGAGGTATGTGGACTAAATTGGACCCTTTAATTGTGTCTCCATTAAAAATGGCTCTGATTGTCTGGGAGTTGAAGGTTTTTGATTTAAAACATTGAGGCTAACATTTTTTTCTCAATAATCAATTCCCAGAATTGGCTCCTAGGGGTGTGACTTTCAAAAGCACCCAAGTGATTTTGAAGCACAAGTCCCATTCAATAGGGATGTGTTCCTAAGTCATTTAGGCACCTTTGAAAATCTCTCTTTCAAGCCATATTCCCACAGCTAAATAAATACATGGCCTGATTTCCTCCCCGCCCCCAAAAGTGCGGAGCACCCTTTCACTTCTCACTGAAGTTACTGGAAAAATATCAGGCTTGACTTCTATATGACCTTGGGAAAAATTATTTAATCTCTCAGTACCCCAGTTTCCCAACTGTAAATCAGGGATGTAAATGATATTTCCTTTGCCAGTCTTGTCTATTTAGATTTTAGTCCCATTAAATCAGGGACACTTTTTTTATTCTGTATCCCTTCACGCCAATCTCCAACAATGTGACCTCCCTTGTACTATCTTTTCTTACTTTAACCATCAAGTCAGTCCTTCTATCCCCCCTCACCCCATCCATTATCTTTGCCTGCTCTATCTTTTCATCTGCCTACATGCTGGCTCTTGTTTTCCTTATGTCATACATACTGGCTTTTACCACAGCTGCCTCTTTGACTTCTCCCACTAACTTTCTCTTCTGCTTTATCTTTCAAATACTGGAATGTGCCATCTATACCAGCTACCTTTAATCCCCTCATTTGGCCCCTGCCATGGTACATCTCCCTGATCCACTGACATCTATTTATTTATTTTATGTATTTATTTTACAGTAAGTATAAGTAGCCTGTGGAACTCATTGTCACTGGGTATCACAAAAGCAAAGAGTTAAGTAAGAATCCTAAAAGGATTAGGTATTTGTATGGACAATGGGCTTGATCCAAAGGCCCAAAATCCATAGTAACATTAGATGGGACAAAGTTTTTGGAAGGGATATATCTCCTCGGCTGCTAGGGGTGAAAAAGACTTTTGCTGCATTCAGGTCATTCCATAACTGTTTGTGAGACATTTTTCAGGTACTATTCTCTGAAGCATTTGGTGCTTAGCCTCTCTGAATGTGACCTTGTTCCCAAAAAATCCCGTGCTCCAAATTTTGAAACCATCTTTATGACTAAGCAGTGAGGGGCATAAGGAAAGACTGTGTTTCCTGTGTTGTTGTGGAAGTGGAGTGATATGTTCTATCTTGTAACCTCACCAGAGCCTTCCCAGAAGTAATAAACCTAGGCAGCAAACCCCCAGTCAGACCCAGAGATACATGCATCCTTCCATTTTTGATTCATAAATCACTCTGGGAAAGTAACTCTCCCTGGATTATCCTACAGCAGGGGTGGCCAACCTGTGGCTCCGGAGCCACATGTGGCTCTTCAGAAGTTAATATGCGACTCCTTGTATAGGCACCGACTCCAGGGCTGGAGCTACAGGTGCCCCCTTTCCAATATGCCAGGGGGTGCTCACTGCTCAACCCCTGGCTCTGCCACAGGCCCTGCCCCCACTCCACCCTTTCTTGCCCCCTCCCCTGAGCCTGCCTTGCCCTTGTTTCTCTCCCTGCCCAGAGCCTCCTGTACACCAGGAAACAGCTGATCAAAGGCGCTGGGAGCAGAGGGGGAGGGGGAGCTGATGGGGATGTGGGCTGCTGATGTATCACTGTGGCTCTCTAGCAATGTACTTAAATTCTGGCTCCTTCTCAGGCTTAGGTTGGCCACCCCTATCCTACAGTGTCTCTGGGTCTGCACTCAGGCCAGAGCAAGGCTGGGTGCATGCCAGCCCTGGTATATAATAGAGGGAAGTGTGCAAGGTGTTTCCTCCACTTGCAAGTCCACCTGAGGGTTGGCTCCATTGACAGTCCTTCTGTTCACCCCAACTAATGGCTTTGAGGTGGGCGTGTTGCCATTACTCGATTCTTCAATGTAGATGGGGAGGAGTAGGTGCTTTGGCCTTGTTCTCTTCTATCTTGGGTAATGGAGCAGTCCAGGCACTGAGGGGAGCCCATGCTGGAGACCTTGATGTAGGCTTTATATTGCCCATACTTGGCCTTCCTCTTCTGGGAGGTTTAGAAGACCTATTGTTTATCTTTATGGACAGTGCCTCCCAATGCTCCTGCTGGAGTTGCAAATCCATGCACAGCCTAAAATGCATACTACATCCCTATCCTAAAGCTTGTAAGCTCTTTGGGGCAGCGACCGTCTCTTTATGCATGTGTCCTGTGTCTAGTACAGCAGGACCCTGATTTCTAAATGGGAGCCCAAGGCCCTACTGCAGCACAAATAAATACTAATTAATTTATAATCCATCAACATTGCTGATCAGGAAACGCGGTGGATTCCTAAAGAAAGTGAACAGGACACACAATTCTAAGCCCCACAGACCTGCATTTCTTGCGGCAGTATTTCTGAATACTGGGCAGTGCAGGAGGGCTGTCCAAATCTTGGGTTTTCACAGATACTTGCACCAACATGTTCCCTTTGCTCTAGTGCTTAACCTTGCATGCCAGTATTCATAATCTTAACTGGATCCTACCTGGGCTGTGTGACAGGGCAGGGGTAAAAACCCCTAGAATGCCCAGCCTCTTTAAGTTAAAGCCCTGCTTGCAGGCAGGAGGCTGAGGAGAGGGGCTGGCCCTGGCCACCGGAAGGCACAACTGAAAGCCCTAGTGAGGGCTAATGCACAGAGCTCGGCTGGGTTGAAGGGCTACAGCTGCAGCCTGGGGCAGGAGGGATTATAAAAATGCTGACTCATGGTCAGCGAGAGAAGGCCCTGGCAGGGAGAGGAAGGCACCAACGCTGTCTGCAGGCTGGGGGAAAGGTACCTGGGGTGCCTAGAGACCAGAGGCCCAAGATTGTGGGGTCACTGTTAGGGGATTGCGGGGAGCACTGGTTGTTTCACTGAAGCCATAAGAAGTGCACTGTAAATAAAGGACACTTGGGTGTAACACTAAAAGCAGTGTCAAGACTATTAGCAGCGGAGAGAACGCAGGGCGGCGGACCCTGTGACAGCCTGTATAGACAAACTCTTTGGAAAGGAATCGTCCTTGCTTCCTATGGAAATTCACACAGGGGACTCAATCCTGACCCATAGAAATCCAGGGCAAAACTTTGATGGCAGCCCATTCTTAGCATTATGCTCATTGGATTGATACAGACATCAAAGAATGGGGGGAAAAATCTATTTTGAAGCACTGCAACACAAGGATCACTAAATATAAAAGAATTCTTTTGTTATATTCTTGGCCACAGATTTTTTTGCACTCGTGTATAACCAGCAACTACATAGCTATATTTTGTTTGTGATGACCTGCACAGTACCCCATGGATGGAGACAGAAAAATCTAAGGCTCTCAGATTTTTCTAAGGCTCTCAGAAAAATCTAAGGCTCTTCTTAACCTGTGCTCATTGTCCTGCTATCTAAGCACATTTCTGACACGTATCACTGAAGACAAGGAAACCAGTTGCTAAATGTAAACTTTATTGAACTGTCTAGTAATAAAATTCTGATCTAGTATTTTAATGGGAACTATAACATCTTGCTATAGGCAACCCTGTCAAAAATACCTGACATTCAAAAATTCTGTGAATTTTTACTGCTCCTTATGATCAGAACTAATTAAAATATACCACTGATTTTTGTCAAAAGCTGTCTATAGATAATTTTTAGCTATATGCACAAGTGGTTGGTTTATATAAAAGCTAGACAGTACACAACTGGTTTCATTTCAGAGAGAGAGCAATCTTTTTTGCTCTCTCTCTGTTTAAAATGCATATTATGCAAGAGTGAATGGGATTTCTCCTCCATAATTTTCAGCAGCAAGGCAAGTCTTTTAAAATGTGTTTTTTGTTCATTTTATTGTGGTAACTTGTTAAAGTTGGTTCATTCTCCCTTGTCCTAAGTTTAGCACTCTCAATAACTCACAAGTTCAGGTCACCCTGCAATCCCTACTTTCCACTTTGGTCAGATACCATGTCTAACTGAATGAAATTGACCTGTTTAGGCCTCTTCACTCCAACTAAATTATTTGATCATAGCCACAGACATCTGTTTGGGGGCAGTAATTGGTTGTTTATAAGAGCAGAGGAGAGCCACCAGCAGCAGCAGCAGTAGCAAGAAAATAAAGCAAGGGATGAGCATGGAGGGTATGTAGACAGGTCCTGACAGACCACTGTCTGCTTGAGATAAGCAATGCAGATTAGTTATATGCACCCTATCTCATTGCTGGGGCCTAATAATCCCCTTTAGCACTCATTCAGTTATGTAGCAGACAGAAAACTAATACAGGAGAGAATCAGGTCCTGCTGCCTTTCCACAAATCTCGGACACAGTTTCTGGAATCTGGTAGATTTTACCGTACAATTAGTTTTAAATGTCAATTTCATGGCAGCTCATGAGATGGAAAATAGAAGAATAGTAGGTAAAGATACCCATTGCAAACTAGATTATTTGTACCGCGAAAGATGGGTATTCAAGATGTGGCTGTCACTACCGCTTCCTTGCTTGAGAGCAACAACTTGAGTAGTGGGATAACGACAAAGAATGACAAAAATTTAACTTGAAGGGCTAAATCACTGCAGAAATGACATGTAATTGATGTGCTTTTTGTCTCTATCACAAAGACAATGTGAATTTTAACTGATCTGTGAAGGCATGTTCCAATTATTAGGGAACGCAATATGGTCGTGCTTCAGGAAGACTTGCAGCTACAACAAACATGGAAAGGAGTGTGCAGGTCACTGTTTTTGCCATGTTAGTGCTGCATATGTGCTCTCATTTGTTGTCAGACTAAAACATGACGCCTGAAACAGCCTGCTGTTGTCACTGTCCTGGATCTAAAGGAGCCGGGAGATGCAAGAATTTGACTCAGTCTTTTCTATAGAAGGTTAGAACTGTCCTATATTCCATTAATTTTATAAATAGTGGTGTGTGCACGTACACAGTGTTTGTGTGTGTGTGTGTATATCATACACTCTCTCTAAATGTAGTTTATAGTTTTTTGTTCTTGTATGTATATACACACACACCACATACGTGGAGGTGGTACCCAGCATGTGATAGATTGCACAGCCATCTGATAAATATATTTATCATGGACCATTGACCACATCACCTGCACTCTGCCTATTAATCTATCCGTGTGTGTGTAGCAAAGTCAAGCATCCAAAAGAACGAAGGCTGCCTGTGCAGCCTTAGTTTAGCCTGCTTGTGGGTAGACAGTCTTTAATTATATGATCACATACTATTTTTTCCAAAGGACCTCTGCACAGGCATGCTTACCTCTGGCATTTCCTGACTTTTGAGCGCTTAACTTTGCGACCTTAATAATGTGTGGAGTGTGTGTAATTTGTGTATAATGCCACACCGAGAGCTGTCCCTTGTGTACAGCGAATTGAGGCGACTGCTCTGGGCCCTGTGCTTTGCGGGGCCCCATGGCCTGGTGCGATTGGCCGCCACGATCAGTCCTGAACGAGACAGGTTGGAACTGGAAGTGAGGGATTCATCACTTCCCCACCCCTCCCCCCCACTTCCCCCAGGGATGGCCCTGGCTATGCCTATGGAAATTCTAGTATGGCCTGATACAAACGGCATTTGAAATCAGTGGAGAGACCCACCCACTGACTACAATGGGTTTTGGATCAGGCTTGTAAAACACACCATGCATACACAGAAAGAGAGAATATATAATAGTGTGGTACCTATGTAAAGGTTTTATCAAGGAGTTTGGAACGGTTGCCTTGCTTATCAGTGGCATACTTCTGACACAGGTCATCCCAAATAGCTCTGATATAATAACCTTTATACCATGCCTAACCTTCATGTATTCTGTACGTGCCACATTTTAAAAACATTCTATTTGGAAATGTTTAAGATGTTTGAAAATGTATTGATGTTATTTTTCATAACCCTCCACCTGAATTTTTATTACCTGTATAGGAGTAATACCTGCACTCCCCAGTGAGATTGGGGCCCCACTGTGTGAACATATAATAATAATAATACCTAGATGTTATATAGTGCTTTTCATCACAGATCTCAAAATACTTTGCAAAGGAAATCAAAATTATCCTCATTTTACAGATGGGGAAACTGAGACAGAGTGGGGAAGTGATCTGCACAGGGTCACTCAGCAGGCCAATGGCCAAGCCAGAATTAGAACATAGGTCTTCTAAGTCCCAGCCCAGTGCTCTGTTCACTAGGCCACACTGCCTGAGGGACAGTCCTTGTCTTCATTCAGATTGTAGACTCTGTGGGACAAGATGCAACAAGTTGGTGTAAAGACAAATGGAGGAAGTGGGGACACAGCTTGGTAACCATGGGCCTGTGATTTGCACTGGGGGGGGGGGGGGGGGAATCTGGCCTGTGCATGAGTCCATATGTGGGCCAGGCATGAGGGCTTTGAGAGCCAAAAAGAATTAAGACTAATATATTTTTTTAAAAAGCTTTTCCCTAAAGAGTAGAGTAATTATTTTAAGCTTCTTGATCTTCCAGGACTAGAAGCAAGTCCCATTGGAAAAACTGATTTTTTCTCTTTTCCAGTGGCATAAAGCTTCCCCTTGTCGAACTGTCAGATGCCTTTGACACCTATCATTGGTCCAGGACTGAATACTGCTAGCTGTGGGGTTCAGGGTTAATATAATTCTGGGGTGGAATATTCACATTTACAGTGGGGAAAATATTTCCTTAGTAGTCTGAGGGAACCTAGTCAGTCATTTGTTTGGACTGTTAGCCATCTCCTCCAGGACTATATCTAAGTGGGCAGAGTGCAGATGAGGTGGCCTAAAGAGGGCTCCTGATATAGTTTATCATATGGCTATCCCCCAGCACACAGTTGGTGTGTATATAAAAGGATTATACAACAGTGTGTTTAAAGGTTTCATTGCCATAAGTTTGGGATGGCGAACAACCAAAAGCTTTATACTCCATGTTTTCTCTCTGGGTGTAGATGTTTTAGGGAGTTTTAACACTTTTTTAAAAAAGTGTTGGTTTTGATACCTCTTCTCCTGTAAAACTGGGGTGTCTGAGTACAAATTGACAGGGCTCAAAGAACAAAATATATCTAATAAAAGAGCTCTAAAATTAACCAAAATAACTTTTTTTTCTATCCATAAAAATGTCATCACATTGAAGTGCCATGTCCCAGGACCTTTCCTGGTTAGGAGCAAGAGCTGTGCATCCCACTGTACTCCAGTAAAGCTCTTATTTTGGGGCCAGCAAAAGGCCCAGAAATGGATATTACCTGTAGTTTCCAGTTGGTGGAGGAAAGGAGGAAACATTTTTGTGGCAGGTTGATTTAAAAAAAGTGTGTGTGTGTCTTAAACTGCTTAGAGATTTGGAATGTTAGAATAAGGGTGGCGGAACATCTCTGAGGTGTGAAAAATCCACACCCTGAGAAATGTAGCTAACCCCACATGTATACAGTGCTAGGTCGATAGAATTCTTCTGTTGTCCTAACTACACTGGTAGGAGAACCCCTCCTGTTGGTGTAGGTAGTGTCTACATTGAAGGGCTGCAGGGTGCCATTGTAGCATTGTAAATGTAGACAAATCCTGAGTTCCAGAAATATGGATTTAGTTGTTGAGTGAAGGTGATGTGGCAAAGGTCTATGATAAACACACCTGTTGCATGACTGCAATTTATCACCTCCTACATAGTGTGTACACATAGATACATCAGTATGTATGTGTACACACACACACACACACACACACACACACACACACACACACACACACACACACACACACACACACACACACACACACACACACACACACACACACACACACCCCTACAGTGAAACAAGGGGAAGAGTGGAAGTTTTGACCACATAAGTAATGCAGCACTGGGCCTTGAATTTTTCAAATGAATCTTTCTGAAATGTATTAATTCTCCATGCAGTAAGTTGTGAAAACCTCTAGTAGGCATTAGATAGAGAGGAAATGTCATTTCAAATAGGCTTCTTTAAAAATTCTTTTACTCCAAGGTGACATTCTTTTTACTGTATTATTTTTTCAATTTACAGTTTTTATTGAAATTTTTCAAATTAATAACCAAGAGCCAGCACAAGGAACCATGGTACATTATTCCATTAATGACAAAATACTGCACCTTCTGCTAATGACATCTTTACTTCGATGTCCAATTTATTCTCTTTATTAGCTGAGATAAACTTTCATGAGCCAAAACTCCCTTTGTGTTCTCAGCATGTTCACCTCTTTTCTACCCTTACTCCCTCTGTATCCAGTGTAGAATTAGCAACACACTGAAAAGCATGTAAGCCACCATTCTGAATCACTTACTGTTAGTAAAGTAAAAGCACCTGCTTGCAGCTAATATTAAGTACCTGCTACCTAGCTAGCAGAGGTACATGGTTTTCCTTTCAATATTACCAGAGACCCCGAAAAGATTTTCTCAATACTGTTTTTCCTTCCTACTGTCTGTCCCCCTATTCTGTCCTGTCTGTCTGCCACTAGTCTCATGGGGTATTTAGACCTATTTAGAGGTTATCAGGGAAGGAATTACCCTTCTCCCTCTGGTTAGAGGGAAGATCACAGCTGACTGCTTTAAGTGCAGACCCTATCCTAGCATAGCGGACCGAGTAACATCAGCATCATGTGCACCTTTCCCCTCTTTTGGTGACTATTGCATAAAATAGAAATCACTGACCTAATTCTTTAAGTCATCTTCAGTGTCCAAGTATCCTGCCTTTTCCCCTCAATAAAATGCCAGATTGGTTTCAGCCCCCGAGACCTTTTGCAAGCATCTTATTGGATCATCATGGGTGAGAAAAGAGATTTGCTCTCTGATTCCATGATCACATTAATGTCTGGACTGTGCACATAACTCTCCCTCTGTGCATCCACAGGAAACCTGCATCTCTGGCAGGATTCTCATGTGCAATCTGGAGCCAGATTCAGAAAGCCTATAACATTTTCATGGGACATATGTGACTCACAGGCAGAAGGCATTTTTATTGGGGTTCTTACTCAATCTCCTCTCTCCGAGTTCACACCTCCAATTCAGCTGCTAGAAGAATACCCCACCCTCCCTGATTTGAGTTAACAAGCTGGTTCAGCCTGATTGGACTAACCTTGTTACCTCCTACCTGGTTCTTGCCTACTTATCAATACCTGTCCCTGGACACTTCCACTGCTTGCATCCGACGAAGTGGGTATTAGCCCACGAAAGCTTATGCTTCAAAACTTTATAGTTAGTCTTTAAGGTGCCACAGGACTTTGTTACCTTTACTCAATTATAGGGCCTTAAACTCACCAGAACAGAAGTGGATCCTTAGCTAGTGAATATTGGCATAGCTGCATTGAAATCAGTGGACCTTCTTTGATTTATGCCAGCTGAGCATTTGGCCCATGACTTCTATCCTAGAATTTTTTTATTCTACATTGCCAACCAGAGACTTATGGTGCAAGGAAGCAATAAAACAGTGATAGAGTCAAAAATATCTATGTGCCTTTATTTACCTAATTGCCAGCAGACCAAACTGCAAAGAGCTGGAAGTAGCGGGACATCATATACTCGCCTTCTTTTCAGTCAAGACAAAAGCATTCACACTTATGCGAGAAATCCACTCTTTATCAGCACTTTTTCTGCAATTGCAAATCTTTAAAACCTAGCAGCTTTTTGGATTTGACAACTGCACTGCACCCACCATATGTCTTTGACATGCAGGTAGTTTATAACTGCAATGAATGTTAGAGCATATCTTTTAGAAAAACCTCCAGTCTTGATGTAGAATGTGGAATCCATCACAATCTTTCATAAGTTTTTTCCAGTGGTTAATTACTCTCCTTATTAAAAAAATAATTATTTATTTCCAGTCTGAATTTGTCTAGCTTGAGCTTCCAGCCACTGGATTATGTAGTATCTTCCTCTGCTAAATGGAAGAGGCCATTATTAAATATTGTTCCTATGTATGTAATTTTATAGGCTCTGATCAATTCACCCCTTAACCTTTTTGTTAAGCTAAATAGATGGAGCTCTTTGAGTCTCTCACTGTGAGGTATGTTACCGCATCCTCTAATCATTCTCATGGCTCTTCTATGAACCTTTTCTACAACTCAAGAAAAATGTTGATAAATTTGGCACCATCCAGAGCTGGACCCAGTATTCCATCAGCAGTTGCACTAGTGCCCAAAACAGAGGTAAAATAACCTGTGTGCTTCTACTCGAGATTCCCGTTTGTGTCCAAGGATCGTGTTAGCCCTTTCTTGACACAGTGTCACACTGGGAGCTCATGTCCAGCTGATTATCCACCTCCATGCAAAATATCGGAAGGCCAAGAACAAGTCCCTGCGGGAGTCCAGCTAGAAACACATCTATTCAATGATGATTTCACTTTTACAATTACATTTTGAGACCTATCAGTGAATCAGCTTTTAATCCATTTGACATGGACCATGTTAATTTGATATTTCTAGTTTTTTTAATCGAAGTGTCACATGGTAATAAGTTAAATGCCTTACCGAAATCTAAGTATAATACATCAACACTTTTACCTTTATCAACCAAACTGTAATCACCTAACAAATATCTAGTTAGTCTGACAGGATCTATTTTTCATAAACCCATGTTGATTGGCATTAATTATATTATCCTCCTTTAATTCTTTATTAATTGAGTCCCATATCTGCCATTTCATTATCTTGCCCAAGATAAATATCAAATTGAGAGGCCTATAATTATCCTGGTCATCCCATTTGCCTTTTTTATTGGTACAACATAAGCTTTCTTTCAGTCTTCTGGAACTTCCCCAGTGTTCTAAAACTTAATGAAAAGCAACATTAATAGACCAGTGAGCTTCTCAGCCTGCTCTTTTTAAACTCTTGGATGCAAGTTATCTGGACTTGCTGATTTTAAAAAAAATCTGACTTTAGTAGCTGCTGTTTCTATTTCAATAGTATCACAGGAGAATGTTAAAGAGTGGTGTTATATGATATGACTACTTCTTCTTCTTATCCTCTTCGCTCCTGGTGGAGCATAAGGCGCCAACCATTCTTCTCCATTCGCTGAAGACTTGGTTGATGTTTCTGTAGCATTCATTTTTTACATGGTGAGTTGCTAGCCCAACGCAAAACCCTCCTCCTTTCACATCTTGGGCTTGGGACCAAGCAATGGCGGAGTTATGATATGACTACACCATCTGCTTTTTTCCTCCAAATACGGAGCAGAAATATTTATTGAACCACTTCTGCCTTTTCTGCATTATTGTTATTGATAATTCTACCTTAATTATATCATTTCCATCGAGTAATGGACCAGTACCATTGTCATGATTCTTTTTGTTCCTAATATACTTATATATATGTTCTTGACTCTGCTGATGATCGATTTCTCCTTCTTTGGCTTTGCCTCCCTTATCAATTTTTTACAATTCCTATTTTCAGATTTATATTCATTACTATCAACTTCCCCTTTCTTCCATTTGGTATAGATTAATTTTTATAGCTGTCTTCACCTCCTCTCTAAATCAGGTGGTTATTTTAACCAATATGGCTGCCTTCCTCAGTTGTGGGGTTATGATGTTTTAGGCACTGGGTAAAGTGTTCTTAACCAATTCCCAATTATCATTTGTATTTTTCTGATTAAATTCTTCCTGCCAGCTGATTTGGCTCATTGTTTTCAGCATTGTGAAATTGGCCCTTTTAAAGCACCAAGTATCTATATCATTGTTAAACACAAAGGGCTAAATTCTGTGCTGAATTCCCCCCAGTGCAGTCCTGCCAAATCCATCTGGACTTGGCCTCAAAATTTTAAATATATGTTAATAGTGTCAGTGTTTCACTTTACTCAGTGTCAAATTGAAAGATCATTTTATAACTGGCCCAGTTTAAGTCCCACAAGCTGCTGCTAATATAGGCTTTAGCTCACCCATCCAGCTTGGGTATTGCTTTTAAACTCTTAGAGTAAGCAGCTAGCCTGAGAACTCAGTAAGAATATTCATTTGTTTTACAACCAGAGCTGCCCTTATCTTCTAATACTCAAATACGAAAGTATATTTGTCTCCCTCTGATGAAATATAATATTGATGTCACCTCCAAGAAATATAGTGCAATGTGTTGCTTTTCCTTCTGTTTTGCACTTTGTGTAAACATGCAAACGTTTGGCTGACACCCCAGTGTGATGGCAGCCAATAGACTAAACACTTACCCTTGCTGCTGTTGAGTAACCATGGGCAATTTATCTCAGTCTCACCTCTCTTAAAACACTTTTATCAAAATTGGCGGTCAAACAGCACTGAACCATGGTGGCCTCAATCTTAAATGCTGTGGTGCAGATTTTAATTTGGGAAAGATTAATGCTCTCTCAAGTGTTAATGCTACAGCTTTCTGTTATCTACATTGATGGGTGTCAGCTAATTTCTGCAGAAGGATTGTAAAGCAAACTGTGCATGTTGATGTTTCAGAAGCCTAAGCTGCAGAATGGCTAGATAATAGAGAGGGGAATGGAACTATTTTCTCAAATTTCTTTTAAATTAGAAAATGTTTCCCCCTGTCTTTCTAAAGCTTGAGCTACTGAGTCAATTCCACTCAAGCTGATTCTTGAAGATACAGGGAATATTTCATTTAAAGGAGCAGTAAAAGTGTCAAAAGATACTTTATCAAGGTCTCTTTTAGATTGAAGATAACAAACCATCTTATAACAAATATAGACCCCCAACAGGAAGCTTTGTAATTTCTACTACAGCAAAAGCTCCGACAGTCTCTGTCTCCATTATCACTCCTGGAATTTTTTGCCTAGCCATGTACAATCTGTTTTAATCACTGCAAGCATTTTTTTCATTTAGTAAATTAATGCTAGCTATTATTTGACTGGCTGGTTTATTTCTCAGCATCATGTAGTTTATGGAACCTTGTTGGAGTTTGGGCTGTTTCTTTGAATAGGACAAACAGATTTTCATAACTGGGAGGGAAATGTCAACAGATGAGACACCATAACATTCTATTCGTATAGAATAATTTATACAGGAAGGGGGATGGGGGTGGGGGGAAATGCAATTAAGCTCATAAAACTTGTTCCAGCAATGATCCAGGTCAAGGGGCTAATTGTGAATTGCGTGAATAAACGTCATTTGCCCAACCACATTAAACAGTCTTGATAAGAGCATCCAGAATAGCCAATTATCTTGTGTGTTGTAAAGAGGTCCTGTTACCTTTTAAAAATGGCTTATGGGGGGGGGGGAGTAATGCAGGGCATGTGTAAAAGGGTGATTTTTAAGGGGGTGTGATGCTGCTGGGAGCCATTGTAAAGTAATTTTATACCAGAAGGCTGAAGCAGAAACCCTTTTAGAGGGAGTGAACGGCATATATTTGAACATTGATTTTATGCACTGACTGATCACAAGCCCCACCTAAGTTAGAGGTAAGGCTGAATACGCCTTAACTGGACAACTTGAAAATTCAATTTCTTTCTGAAAACTGTGTACCTTTTCTAGTTACAAATAAGAGTTAAGATGACAATCATCCGGGCAAAGTTGGTTTAAAATGCTTTTTGCTGTATTTTATTTACCCTAGTTTGTTGGATGTAGTGCATTTTGGAGAGCACTTTGTGCATAGCTGATTTAATTGTTCTCTGCTATGTAGTCAGATCCTGGTCCTGCAAGTTTGTCTGCTGGGTTGGGCCAACACACCAACATGGAAACACATTCGAGTCTACAATAAACCTCCCCAAGAGACTGCAAGTGTGCAAAGACTGCCTGGCCAGAACGCATCTACCAGGGAGACCCTGCTAGCGTATGGAGAAGCAATTTGTCCCTCTGTATCTGGGGGTGAATCATACTCCTGGTCTGTATCAGAGAAGTGAAGGACGTAGTTACGGTTTATCATTTATAGCTTTTCTATGGCACTCATTATAGTGTTTGAGTGCCTCAACAAGATTAATCAATTCATCCTCTCAAAATCCGTATGATAGGAAAATTTTAACTCCACTTTACAGATGGGAAAATTGAGGCTCAGAGAAGAAAATGATTTGCCCAAGGTCACAGAGGAAGCCTAAGACCTTGTCTATGCTGCAGCTTAATTTGGTATCACTTATGTTCTGGGTTGTGAATAATTCACCTTCCAGAGCAACGCAAATTATGCCAACCTAATCGTTGGTGTAGACAGCATTCTGTCAGTAGGAGAGCTTCTCCCACTAACGTAGCTACTGCTTCTTGTGGGAGGAGTAATTAAGCAGACAGGAGAGTTCTCTTCCATTAGCTTAAACTGTCTTCGCCACGAGTACCACAGCAAGTGCCGTAGTGTGCCTAGGCAATGGGTATAATAGGCCACTCTCTGTGGTCTGCTTCAGGAATGGCCTCTCTCATTTTTGATACGGTCTCCCACAATATTCTTGCCAGCAAGTTAAAGAAGTATGGGCTGGATGAATGGACCAGAAGGTGAATAGAAAGCTGGCTGAATCGTCGGGCTCAACGGGTAGTAATCAATGGCTCCATGTCTAGTTGGCAGCCGGTATCGAGTGGAGTGCCCCAAGGGTTGATCCTGGGGCCGGTTTTATTCAATATCTTTATCAATGATCTGGAGGATGGTGTGGACTGCACCCTCAGCAAGTTTGCAGATGACACTAAACTGGGAGGAGTGGTAGATACACTGGAGGGTAGGGATAGGATACAGAGGGGCCTAGACAAATTAGAGGGCTGGGTCAAAAGAAATTTGATGAGGTTCAACAAGGAGAAGTGCAGAGTCCTGCACTTAGGATGGAAGAATCCCATACACTGCTACAGACTAGGGACCGAATGGCCTGGCAGCAGTTCTGCAGAAAAGGACCTGGGGTTACAGTGGATGAGAAGCTGGATATGAGTCAACAGTGTGCCCTTGTTGCCAAGAAGGCTAATGGCATTTTGGGCTGTATAAGTAGGGCATTGCCAGCAGATCGAGGGACATGATTGTTCCCCTCTATTCGACATTGGTGAGGCCTCATCTGGAGTAGTGGGTCCAGTTTTGGGGCCCACACTACAAGAAGGATGTGGAAGAATTGGACAGAGTCCAGAGGAGGGCAACAAAAATGATTAGGGAGCTGGAGCACATGACTTATGAGGAGAGACCGAGGGAACTGGGATTGTTTAGTCTACAGAAGAGAAGACTGAGGGGAGATTTGACAGCTGCTTTCAACTACCTGAAAGGGGGTTCTAAAGAGGATGGATCTAGACTGTTCTCAGAGGTAGCAGATGACCGAACAAGGAGTAATGGTCTCGAGTTGCAGTTGGAAAGGTTTAGATTGGATATTAGGAAAATCTTTTTCACTAGGAGGGTGGTCAAGCATTGGAATGGGTTACCTAGGGAGGTGGTAGAATCACCTTCCTTAGAGGTTTTTAAGGTCAGGCTTGACAAAGCCCTGGATGGAATGATTTAGTTGGGGATTGGTCCCGCTTTAAGCAGGGGGTTGGACTAGATGACCTCCAGAGGTCCCTTCCAACCCTGATATTCTATGATTTCAGGCTTCTAGTCATTACTTCTCTTTAGGCAGGGACCCATGGCCTTCTCCCTCCTGACTGGGGCTCCAGGAAAATTCACTGTGATTCTCCTCAGCAGGTATCACCAAGAGACCAGCCCCTGTGCTTTGCTTTCTCTTCTAGGGTTGCAACCATGGAATGCCAGTCATTATAAGTAACCAAATCATTCTTTCCAAGGCAGACTATATTTCGATAAAGACAAAAACATCCCTAGAAACAGAAAAGCATTTAGATCTCTGTTTCATGTTAGTTCCCCCATGAGTCCTGTGGTGTGTTTCAGTCCATCCAACCTTTCAGCAGGGTTGATTCCTCATTTGGAGAAAAGATGATGTGCTTTTGTTGAATCAAAAAGCAGGTCCCCCCTCTCTGGTACAACTCAGCCTTTTATACCAAAAACTCTTTGTCTACATGGCAATTTAGTATGCAGCAAGCCAGGGTGTGAATCCACAGCTCATGAGTTGGCTGCATACTAGCTGGCCATGATGACACTCCTGCCATGAGGTTGTATACGATCTCTATCCCACAATGGTTGGGACAGTCCCTTTTTTTTTTTAAGCCCTGTCCTGACTGTTTTTTCCAAAAGGAGGGATTTGTCCCATTTGCTCTTGCTGATGTGATCAGTTGGCAAGATCAGCAATGGGCAGTTCTGGCACGGGGGGGGGGGGGCAGGGTTCCTGTGATCAGCAACAGCACTGGGGAAGGTGAGCCCTTGGGCGAGTAGCTGGGAGTGTCCTGTTTTCTCTGTGGTAAATATGGTCGTCCTATCCATAATATTTTCATAAACTTAATACAGTAGTCCCCCAAACTAGATTTTTGACTTTCAGAAATTGATACAGTTTAAAAAATACCCTAAATCTTATGTTTTATTGCTTAATATATATATATATATCCCCTATATTTCCAGTCTTAACTCTACCATAACAAAGCTTTGTGTTGGAATTTCCTGGGTTTTATTGTTTAAGTTTTTTGTTGTGGTGAGATTTCTTGTTACGGCAGCCTCTGTTAAATATGTAGTCAATTCATCTGAACATGTTTAATATTATTAATTAGCCACACAACATGGGAGTTGAAGGTTCAAAATTTCATCTCCAGATTCCCTAGGGAAGGTAATTTTTGAATACACTCAAATTAACAATCCCTTTTAAAATTACACTTGAATAAAAGATTCCCTGCAGACTCTCCATTACCTATATTTTGCGATAAACCTTGCCAATGTGTCTTGAAATGTCAACAAATCACAGAGAGCGGGGCACTGGTAAATAAATAGTTAAGGCAAAAAATGTGAAGGTTGGTTGCCTAAAGTTAGGCAGCTAAATTCATATTTAGAAATAAAAATAAATGCTTGATTATTAAAGGTATTGAGTACCTGAGCTTACATTGATTTTCACCTGAAACAAAGGATGACCTTGTGCTTAAGCATTCAGGAGATCTCGGCTCATTTCCTGACACTACCAAAGATGACCTAACCTTGAAGTAACCTGTCAGTCTCAGTTCCCCACTGGTAATATAGGTATTGTAACAATTCTTTTCTTCTTTTCCTTGACTGTCTTTATCTCTTCAAGCCCTATTCCAGATATGGGTAGCTGGCTGCACCCATATGAAGCCCCACTGAAGACGATGGGACTCTGTACTGGTCCAATAACACAGATCCATTGCTGGGCCTTATGCTAAGGGTACGTGTATACTGCCCCCCCCCCCATAAGCCCACAACTGTGAATCTCAGAGCCTAAGTCAACAGACTAGGGCTTGCGAGGCTTGTGATATGGGCTAAAAATAACAGTGTAGATATTGCTGTTTGGCCTGGTGCCTGGGCTCTGACATGGGTGAGGAGGTAGGTCTCAGATCTCAGGCTCCGGCTCAAGCATGAATGTCTACACTGCTATTTTTAGCCCCATAGCCTGAGCCCTGAAAACCTGAGTTAGTTAACCCAGGCTCTGAGATTCCTCACCACGATTTTTGGCAGCGTAGACCAGGGATCTCAAACTCAAATCACCAGGAGGGCCACATGAGGACTAGTACATTGGCCCGAGGGCCGCATCACTGACCCCCTCCACCTGCCCCCATTCCAACTCCTTCCCCAAATCCATGCCCCACGTCCTCCCTGAGCGCTCGGCTCCCTGCTCCTTCCCCCTCCCTCCTGGAAAGCACTAAGTGCCACCAACCAGCTGTTTGGTGGCAGGAAGCGCCTGGAGGTAAGCAGAGGAGTGGGGAAGCAGTGCGCTGTGGGGAGAGAGAGCAAGGGGAAGGGAGCTTGGCGGGCTGCAGGAAATAATCCCGTGGGCTGCATGCTTGAGACCCCTGGTGGGTGTAGACAGATACTTAGATAGTAAAACAGCCCCTGCCTGAAGAATTTACCATCTGTAGGTACTGTCTGGCACAGTGATTCCGATCTAGACTGGAGCCATTGAAGTATCACAGCAATATGAATAAATGCTTATAATGGATGATCAGCACCCCCTGAAAATCAGGCCATTTTGATTTGGGTGGCTAATTATGGATTTGGTTGCCTAATTTTAGGATCTCAAGTTTGAACTTTTGCCCCAAGTTTCTAAAGCCTTTTGAGAGTTTGGTAACTCTGGATAAATGGTATTGAAGTCAGTGACACTTCTCTGATTTCCACTGCTATAACCAAGAGGGGAAAAAAACATGGCTCGCTCTAGCTATAAACCATTAATAATAAAATAACAACAGTAATGTATTTATTTCTGAAATTATCACTGTCTGGTTCTCTGCGTGAAAATGGGCAAGAGAAATCTCTGGAAAAATTACTTACATACCAATTCTACAGGACAAGGAGTCCTTGAGGGAGATTAATTATTTTTTTTATTGGGAACAAAATATTTTGTTGTTGTTGTGTTCAAATTGTTCCAGATTTGCTGGAATAGTTTGTCGTAAAATTCTGATTGAATTTAAACCCGGTGCATGTGGTTAAGGAGACAGCTGTTAATTGTTCATGAAATTAATTGAATGGTGAAAATCTAGTTGTTTTCATGGATTTATTCATGGTGTCTGTAATCGTATTTTTGTAAGTGGAATCTCAATAGTCCATTATTCTTAAAATTATAGCACCTTCATATATCTCTTGCCATCCCATAATCCAGAGCAGGCACAATTTAAAAAATGGGATTCCAGAAACTCTTCATATCAGAGTAAAATGCTTGTTTTTCATACAGGAATTAGAGTGTAACATAATTGGGCTCACTGAAATGAGTTCAGCATCTCTCCGAGAACGAAATCATTGAGCCTAGAGACTAAATTTAACAGCCTAATAGAAATATGCAGGTGAAGGTACAATTAATTTTAATTACTAGACTATACATTGTTAGTTGCACAGCCATGAGTAAAATTAAAATGGCAATCACAATTAGAAAATTGCAACCTCATTGTGCAACAAATTAGTCACAAATTAAAAGTCCAGGAACTATTATACATCCACCGTATTGCTTTATGACTATTATTGCCCTGATATGGATTTTTTTCTTTAATGTCTTGTCCACCTCTTTACACCTTACCTTTGTTTAGGATCTCTGGCTCTTTCCCAGATTGTGAACCTATAAAGAGCAGTAATATGCATTAGAGGGTGATGAGGTTCCCCATTCACTATTTGCAGATGCCCATACAGGGCCAATCCTACTCATAGAAAGAGAGCACAGCCACAGTTTGTCACACATTCATTTCAATTACCTTTCTGTAGACAACTAAATGGTATTCAGGGGATAATAGCTGAGGTCCATATGTGATCTGACCCTGTTAGAAGATATCAAGCCAGCTGAAGAGGTGCATTTAGAGGCAGCAATTTACACCTTTGTCTCCCCCACTCCCTGCTGTGTGTACATTACACCAGTAGGGACCTTGTCAACACTGAGGATTTCAGCCACTGATGTAGCTGCACGGGTGCAAATCCCTAGCTTAACTATCAGTCCTGGTTTTCACCAGTGCAACTCACAGTTTATAGCAGTTTGCCAGTCAGTGCAAGGGATTGGTACCAGTGTCGCTGCATCGGTCGCTGGCCACCAAGGATGACTCTCCGCCAGCCTCAGGATTGGTGGCTCTCCCCACCAATATGCACCCTATGTGCACCTTGGCTGCAGTTGGGGATGAGAGCCCAATCCTTTTATTCACATCAGACTTATGCTCCCTTTACACATGAGTTTGGAATTTGTTCCAGTGACTCCAGTTGTGCTGAGGGAGTCAAAGGCCAGGTCTATGCTAACCGCCAGATCGGCGGGTAGAGATCGATCTTTCGGGGATCGATTTTATTGCATCTTGTCTAGACGCAATAAATAGATCCCCGAGTGCTCTCCCATCGACTCCAGAACTCCACCATGGCGAGAGGTGCAGGTGGAGTTGACGGGGGAGCAGCAGTTGTCAGCACTGTGGAGATGCTAAGGTAAGTCAACCTGAATACATCAACTTCAGTTACGCTATTCATGTAGCTGAAGTTGCGTAAGTTAGGTTGATTTCTCCTCCCCTCCACAGTGTAGACCAGGGCTAAGCTGGTGGAATGCACCTGACAAGGGTCTGGAAGAGAGAAATATAGCAAGATAACTAACAGGAGTTTCTAAAAATGTGTAGTGTGGTCTCCATGCCCGTTTGGTCCTTGAGATCTTTTCTGAGATGACTAACAAGAAGGCCAGCTAATATGAATTGCATTTGGGGGGGGGCATTTTGTGATGTGGGTACTTATTAACTGGGGAGGTGGACTGAGATCACAAAACTAATTTCAAATATAAACCATTGAACAGACAGCTGGTAGTAAGAACGTCTGGCCACTAGCATCTGGGGCTGGATTTTAGCTGGTGACCTAGAGGTGAAGGACTTTGTATCCCATTATCTGTAATTTCCATTTAGTCTGATGTAAACCTATATGCTGATTGGCTGGTGTTGTGATGTAATACTGGAAAGTGATGCTTGTAGGCAGGATATCACAGTGAGACTTGCAGACACCCCAGTTGTTTTGGGAGGGTGCTAGCTCCACGGCAATTCAGCTCTGTTTGGATTCTAGAGACTTCTAGGTTGCATAATCCTGAATTCTATTAATTAATGCTTAATTGGAACCAAATTAATGGCTTTGCCAAGCCACCGTTTGTCATGTTTCGTGATGTGCTTGTGATTTGGTTACACAATTCCACACACTTTGAAAGCTCCAGTTTGATGAGGTGTTCTCTCTGCTCACTAGCTAGGAAAATCAGCATATATATTTTTCCCTCTGAGAAAATTCCCTTTAATTTTGCAAGTGAATACTAGCTCTCTTTAATATGAAAGTCATTGCCTCGTGTGGCAAATTACTCCCACGATATTGATGGGTCCTGCACTTTCTCTTCTTGTGGGGGAATTCAGGGAGCCTTTTTCTTGCCTCTGAACAGGGTATTAACTGTCCCACAAGTATCCTAGAGGGGAGAAGGGGAGAGGGAGGGACCCAGGCCCGCCCTCTACTCCGGGTTGCAGCCCAGGGGCCCTGAGGATAGTGGTAAACCACTGGGATTAGCTACTCCTTCCCCTGGACTACTTCGTTCTCCTACTCTTCAGCTTGTGGGGGGCTTCCTGCTCTCTCTCTACACAAGCCAGGTGTTCCTTTACTTAAGGTCTGGGTCTTTCTTAGCTCACCACAGCACTTCTTCAAACTCTCTCTGCTCCAACTCCTCCAAACTGCTCTCTGCTCCAACGCCTCCAAACTGCTCTCTGCTCCAACGCCTCCAAACTGCTCTCTGCTCCAACGCCTCCAAACTCCTTCCAAACACCCACACCTGTCTGCCTGAGGCAGGGGGTTTTATTAAGGCCTTAATTGGCAGCAGGTGCTCCTAATTAACCTGCTGCCTGCTTCCCTAGTCTACAGGGAGCCACACCCTAATGAACCTGGAGCTGATATATCTCCCCTCAAACACTCTGCCACAGCTCCCTGGCCTTCCTCTATCACACTCCTCATCAGATCCAAGGAGGGGGCAGGAATGGCATGGCCATAGACAACTGGGGCTTTGAGCACCCTCCAAAAATGTAGGGTATTATATTAATAAATAAAGGAAATACAAGTTTGCAATAGTTCATTTATCTCACTTTATTCAAAGTAGACAAAGGTATTTATGTGCAAAACTATCAATTAAAGCAGGGGTCTCAAACTCAAATGACCACGAGGGCCGCATGAGGACTAGTGCATTGGCTCGAGGGCCGCACCACTGACACACACACCCACCCTCGCTGCCCCAGCTGTGCCCCCACTCCACCCCTTCCATGAGGACTAGTGCACTGGCCCGAGGGCCGCACCACTGACACACACCCCGCCCTTGCTGCCCCGGCTCCGCCCCCACTCCACCCCTTCCAAGAGGTCCCACCCTTGCCCCACCTCCTCCTCTGAGCACGCAGCTCCCCATTCCCTCCTGGAAAGCACTAGGCACCACCAACAGCTGTTTGGCAAACAAAGCAAGAGCAATCTAGGAAGTCCAGAGCTAGAAACACACGCGGCCCAGCCAGGCAGCAGAGAAGCCTCCACTTCTGGCCCCTCCGTCCTGCAAACTGCTATGGGGGGACGGGGGGGTGTGTGTGGCCAGGAAGCTTGGCGGGCCACAGGGAAGGGCTTTGCGGGCCACATGTGGCCCCCGGGCCGCATGTTTGAGACCCCTGAATTAAAGCAATATGCAATAGCTACTACAGTATCATTTTTAGCTGCAACAACACCCCCCCCCCCTCTATTCCAAATTTTAAAAACTTGTCTGTGCCCCTGGGCTACCATTGACTGTTTTTATAGCTACTCACACAAGGGGGCAAAATCTGGTTGTCACGTGGGTGCTACCACAATAATAACAATAGACTGATAGGTGATAGTTTGTGAGAATTTCAAATTGCACGAGGTGCTTGAACTCTCTCATTATCAGGAAATGAGCCTCGTCCTGAAGCTCTCTGAAGATTAGCCATTCCAGAGGGACTAGTGAGTATGATCTTTCTCATGACTCTCTAGGAGTCCCATCAGGTCTAGAAGGCCTTAAAAATGTGTAGACAGAAAAATAAAATACAGATGATACAAAATATACAAAACCAGTATTTTGGATTTTTTGTATAATAAATGAATAACACATCATCAGGAGTGTGGTGTCCGTTTGGTATGACATGTCCTCTTTTAGGCAAGTAAATTCTGCCCTGACATCATCATCAAATATTTAACATTTAGGTATCACTTTGCACCTGCAGATATCAAAGCACTTCAAAAGGAAGATGGAGAAACTGAGGTAGATGTGACTTGCCTATGTTCACACAGCTGGCTAGTGGCAGAGGTAGGAATAGAAGGCAGGCTTCCTGATTCCCATTCCTTGGCCCTATCTGCTGGATCATGATCAAAAGTTAACGATAGCTAGTAAGTGTTCTTCCATGTCTAGTTATTATAATTCTGCTTTGTTTTCCTGGAGCTAGAAGCCCTCAGCATTGTGGTGATTCTCTCGGTAACAAAACTGACAAGATGATACCTCCAGCAAGTGTATTTGTAATAAATACAGTCAGTCTAAGGGTAAAATGTTGATGTGAGGAATTATTTGCTTTATTTCCTTCCCCTGACCCCAGCTTTTCACTGGTAAGCAATTGACCCTAGCCATGAGTCTGGGGTTTTCTGGTGTTCAAATGCATGGAAGAGCTGAAACACAAATATCTTGTGATTTGGGTCAATGATTTTGCATTAATATTTGCAGTTAGTAATAAGTGGGTACATCCTCATGGGACAGCTGCAAAAATGGAAATGTCGTCTTGTAGACGTGTCTTCAAGAAACCAAGGTCTGCAACTGACAGCAATTGGAGAGGTGTCTTTTAGCTTTACTGTTTTAGCCCTGGAACTCTGTGACTTCTGAACTCCTTGGCATTATGGGTGAAATTAAGGAAGATAAAGACTAATTTGGGTTCAAAATTTTATGTGTATTTAACAAATAGTACAGATGTGATGTTCGGCCATTTGTTTTTAAACCCCATAATTTGAAACATACTTTGCCAAACAGCCCAGAAGAATCTCCTGTAACCTGAAAGGTATACTTCAGAATAGGCCCAGGTACCATATATGCTACTTAATTTCTGCATAAAGAACTAATTATAAATCTGCGTGGTAAATTCTTTTCTTTTCATATAGTCTAATGAAATTCAATAGGAAACATAGGTCTGAGCATGTAGCTTTGAAATTAACTAAACAATGTAACAGCCTTTTTTAAAAGGAATAGGCAACCTTCATCTCTGATTTTATTTTATATTGGTATAGAGACCACGCTTCAGTGCCTTCCTTTCATCTAGTCACTGGACTGAAGAAATAACACAGAAAGGAAAACCTCTTGAGTATCCAATGTATATGGTAAATGGTCATTTCAGGGACCATGCACTATGGGCCACAAGCCTAGAGTTTAATTTAATTGGTTGAAATTAAAAAAAACATTCATGCCTCATGAAATTATAACCTTTGCCCCTTATGTGTCAGCTATGTCTGACACTAGCCTTGTTGTTTAGAGATGAAATCCCTCCCCTATTTAAATGGAAGCTCCTAAGGGACCTAAGTCTGCTTTACAGAGAAGGGAGGCAGGTGGCTCTCCTGTGATTGGATCACTACTCCATTCACTGTTAACTTCTGCAACATTGCTTTCAAAGGGCTGTTTGTTTTTAATCAGCAACACCCCATGAGTTTGAAAAGCTTTGTTTTAAAAAATGGAATTAAATGTGCATGTTACCCAGAAAGGATGTCACTGAATGTCCACAAAGGAAATTAATTACAAGTGGGTAAAGCACTGCATTAGGACTCAGGAGCTCTAGTTTCTAGTTCTACCTTTGCTACTGATCTGCTGCATGACTTTGGACAAGTCATTTCACCTCTCTGTCTCTTTATTTCCTCTACCATCCTTTGGCAGTCTTGTTGCTTTAGAATGTTAAGTTCTTTAGGACAAGAGCTACTTCTTTCTATGTGTTAGCACTGCACCTAACACAATAGGCCTCCAATTTTTGTTGGGGCCTTGAGGTGCTACTGTAATACAAAGGATTGTTTAAAAAACAATAGCTAATATGAATAGATGCATTCTCATTACTGTTTTGCACTAGAATTTTCAAAAAGGCCTAATGGAGTTAGGTGTCAAACTTCCATTGACTTTAAATAGGATTTGGGTGCCTCACTCCATTACGATACCAGCCTCAGTGTTTACAAAAGATGCCTGGCTTGCTTCCTGTACTACATACTGGGTAATAACATGGGAAGTCTCCATGTTTCTAAAAATTAAACTGGCTCTTTATTAAGAGACCTATTTCCAGAAGTGCCACAACTGCAGCTAGCATTCCAGCCATATGCACACAGACTGACTTCCTGGTGTCTCCTCCAGTCTCGTCCTTCCTACAGCCTGTGCTCCTCTCTATCAGTTCCATGCAGGTTGATACATGTTTGACAGACTAGAAGTTGCAGTCCTCTGTTTATCCAAACAAAGGACATAGCACAAGAAGTGCAGGTGGACCTACCCTGGCCCACCACTGTGCCACAACTCTACCCTGGAAGGAATGTCAATTGGTATGAAAGGCTACTTTAATCATCTTGGGCTATTCATTCCTTAGTGTATGTGCTGAGAATGCAGCAACGGTATCAATCAGTGCCAGTTCTGTGGTGGTTGCATGATGTGGACACCTGTTCAGTTCTGGTCCCCCCTTTCAAAAAGGATATGGAAGAAATAAAGGGTTTAGAGTGATAGTTGATTGAACCGATGATCAATATGGCAAAAGTTGTATATGGAGAGACTGAAAAGACATGGACTGTTTACTTTAGAGAAGAGATTAATAAGAAGGGACATGATAAAAGTATACAAAATAATGAGAGGCATAGATAAAGGTATATGGGGAACTTTTCTTCACCCTTTTGCATAATACAAGGACAAAGCAATATTCAATGAAACAGAAAGTTAGCAAATTAAAAACTGACGTAAGAAGCTACTTTTCTTCACAACATGCAATTACTCTGTGGAACTCATGGTCATAAGATGACCAGAATTAAAGAAGAGTTTTTCAAGGGGCATAAACCACATGCTTCAGGGCATAAGGCTACATCTACACTAGAGTGCCAGGAGTTAAATCAACCCTCGGAGACAGCAGCAAGGAAAGCGCTGCTGTGTGTTCATACTGTGCTCCTTGTGACTGTGGAGCATGTGCACATTAGCAGCTCTTGCAGCGCCACAGAGAGCAGGGCATTGTGGTAGCTATCCCAGTGTGCAAGTGGTTGCAGCGTGCTTTGGAAAGGGTTTGCGATGCCTAATGGGGCAGGCACAGTGTCACATGATGCAGATTTCCCAATCCCATTGTCCCATGGGCATCCTACTAGATTGCTAGCTGCTTTTCAAATGAGGGGGTGGGGAGTATAACAGAGTATGTGTTATGTGTATGTGGGGGGAGAGACAGTATGTGTTGGGGTGGGGAGCAGTGTGTCAGCATGCTATCTTGTAAGTTCAGACAGTGGCAGGGGGAAACCTGACAGCTCCTGCCCTTCCCACCCACACCTCTGCTTCTGCAGCAGGAACATTCCACAGTATGGTTTCCTTTGTATCCTGGAGCAGATAAGCATGCGGATAATGGAGCTTTGAAAGGGGATATCCACGTGCCTGCAGCCGAGTTCAAAACAATGGCCAGAGTGGCCACTTGACTTCAGGGGATTATGGGATTATGCTGGAGGCCAGTCACAGCGTAATAATGCAACACATCCTCCGCAATGATATCCCGGCACTCCAACCTGAGCACAGCAAACTCTATGCTTCTCGTGGAGGTGAATTACCAGGAGCACTCCAGCTGCAGAGTCCAGGTGCTCTACATGTCTTGCCAGTGTGGACACCTCAGGAGTTATGGCACTGGGGCTGATTTAATGCGCTCTAATGTGAAGAAGAAAATATAAAGTCCCATTAACAGGAAATGAAGGTGACCAGATGTGTGAGTCGTCCTCACATGAAGAGGTGTACACACCAAACCGAATAAAAGGAATGGGGCTGGTTACACGCGGCTCCATCAACATAATCCCCTTCATAAAGCAGAAACATAATCCCCTTCATAAAGGGAAACAAGAACATATGCACTAAACCAGTGTATCGCACACTCCTCCTCTCGATAGACAAGCTATTACTGAGTATCTGAGATCCACAAGAGTTCCAGTGCTGTTTTTTAATAACCATGGCTAAAGACAGGCCGGCATCATGGCCATGAATGGGGACAGTACTCATATCCTTCATCTTTACAGACCTCTACTGCTTGAGCTTAAGTAGGACTCCTTCACCCATATCTTAGTAGCAAGCTGTTCAAAACATGGGCTAGCCACTAAAAGAAGACAATCATACACTCTCTAAACTAGTGCATTAAATACAGTGTATACTCAGAGTTGTGTTCCCCTTTAAAATCTCCAGTCATGAACAGACTCACATTTCCCCCCCCCCTTGTAGTTGTCTAAAATAGCCCTGATCAAAATGCCTATTAAATTAACAGAAGGGGGGAAGGGATACTGTTGCTAGCAGCAACCTTCGGATGATGCTACCAACATGGCCAAATAGGGCCGTGGATCTTGCCATGAGACGTCTGATTGTTTTATTTACAATACTTCAGTTAGTGGCAGGTGTCAAAGCATTGACACTCCCCTAACTGTGCATCCATTGTCTGTTTGGTTAAGGCTCCTGTTCCACACTGCTCCTTTCTCCATAGATGTTCTGGATAGCTGGGGGGCTCTCATGCTAAAGGTCAGTTATCTTTTTGACATGACTCCTCACCCCAGTTTGTTTGCGCAGTGGGTATGGTGGTTGGCTCGCATGTATGCTCTGCAGTAGTCCTTGTGCTTGCTTGGTGATTGGGTGGGTGAATGTTGTAGGAACATAGAGTCTGGGGGAATCAAATAATAGAATCATAGAATATCAGGGTTGGAAGGGACCTCTGGAGGTCATCTAGTCCAACCCCCTGCTTAAAGCAGGACCAATCCCCAACTAAATCATTCCAGCCAGGGCTTTATCAAGCCTGACCTTAAAAACCCCTAAGGAAGGTGATTCTACCACCTCCCTAGGGAACCCATTCCAATGCTTGACCACCCTCCTAGTGAAAAAGTTTTTCCTAATATCCAATCTAAACCTTCCCAACTGCAACTTGAAACCATTACTCCTTGTTCGGTCATCTGCTACCTCTGAGAACAGTCTAGATCCATCCTCTTTAGAACCCCCGTTCAGGTAGTTGAAAGCAGCTATCAAATCGCCCCTCGGTCTTCTCTTCTGTAGACTAAACAATCCCAGTTCTCTCAGCCTCTCCTCATAAGTCATGCGCTCCAGCTCCCTAATCATGTTTGTTGCCTTTCTCTGGACTCTTTCCAATTTTTCCACATCCTTCTTGTAGTGTGGGCCCCAGAACTGGACACAGCACTCCAGATGAGGCCTCACCAATGTTGAATAGAGGGGAACAATCACATCCCTTGATCTGCTGGCAATGCCCCTACTTATACAGCCCAAAATGCCATTAGCCTTCTTGGCAACACGGGCACACTGACTCATATCCAGCTTCTCATCCACTGTAACCCCTAGGTCCTTTTCTGCAGAACTGTTGCTAGGCCATTCGGTCCCTAGTCTGTAGCAGGGCATGGAATTCTTCCGTCCTAAGTGCAGGACTCTGCACTTCTCCTTGTTGAACCTCATCAAATTTCTTTTGGCCCAGTCCTCTAATTTGTCTAGGTTCCTCTCTATCCTATCCCTATCCTCCAGTGTATCTACCACTCCTCCTAGTTTAGTGTCATCTGCAAACTTGCTGAGGGTGCAGTCCACACCAAATACAAGTTGGAGGGGGTCCTGTGTTTCTTGTGTTGCGTATGGTCCCATAAAAGGAAGACCTGTCCTTGACTTATCTTCTCACTGGCAAAGATGTCTCTAAAATCATTGGTAACAACTATCCAGGTATGCGATTTCCAGTTTTGCATCATCAGAATTGCATGGGGTGTGTTCCTAGATGTGAGTTTCCCATTTTCAAATATTGGGGCAAAATTTCTCTCTGATGACCACCGTGGAAATCAGAGCTCTGGGTCTGGCAGCCCTCCCTGTCTGACCGATAACAGTTTGGCACTTATATTCAGGCATTCAACATCCTGAATAGCGGAGAGTAGAAAACAGTGTGTTTTGGGGGGAAAGGGTGAGTAGGGAGGAAGCTAATGCAGTTGGATGGGTCTATGCCAGCTTTTGTCATGCTGGTTTGGAGCAGGAGAGTTGGAACATGGAAGAGCCACTAGATCCATGTCAAATCCAAACCAGCAGCAGGACACACCACATGTCGGGGAGGGAGGGAGAGGAAGTAGTAGCCACTTTCCCAGTCCATAGTCTGGTGTATTATGCATGAAGGGGTTGCACTGGGCCACTATGGCCTACTCTAGGCAATGAGGTGGATTTTCTTCCCAAGAGTCCCTATGTAGGATGCCTGCATAAAGCCAGATCAATCAGACCTCATGCTGGTTTCCACAATCCTATTCTCAAAGGCCATAAACCTGCTATTTTCCAAGGGTGAAACAAAGGCGGGATGAGGAGAGAGAGAGAGACGATTTATTTCTTGCCCATGGCAGGGCACAAAAAAATCCCATGTTGTTGTTATTACCTCAGAATCCTCCAAAATATAATTCAGGGTGGGGAGGAAACTAACATTGCATTGAGGTGGAAGCACAGAGCCATGGCGTGTTTCCCTTTCAAGCAAGTGCTGGTGCTTTTTCAGGAGCCAAACAAAATGGGTCTGAGACATGCGAACCAGTTCTGGAGAGATCATTTCCCTTAAAATGTTTTCAGTAAAAAATGCTCCTCCCTCCCCTCCGTGTCCTCCGCTGCCCCCTCCCCCTACACACAACTATTTAATTTTGCTCTGGCATGGAATAATAGAGTGCTGTGTATCTATTACAGATGTAAAGAGATTTAGACTGCCACAGGTTTCAGTAGCACATTCAAAGCCCTAACAAAGCTGGGTATAATAGACTCTCTCTGCCATTATCCATTCAGCAACTGTAATAAATGACTTGGCCGCAGCCTGCCATATACCACCCGGCCCAGATAACAGCTGAAAGGAGAAAATTAAATTTTGCTTTTGTTGAAACATTATGATTTATGTATTTGTAATATAGGCTGCGGTGGGCAATTGGGGAAAAAAAGATTGCTGAATATACTTCAGGGTTACTGATTGTACCACAGGCCACTTAGAGTTGCTAGAAATGCTGCACTTCTATGTTCTTTAATAATAATAAAATCATACAAATTTCTATTAACCTTTTCAGGCATGTTGATTCCCCCCTCCCCTTTTTTACTTTCTTGACCATTTACCTTCAGCCTCATGAAAAATAATGGAGCTGTGGTTTATGGAGACAGGGCACTGAGTACCTATATGAGTAAAAATGATAGATGTAGGTCAAAAAATCTATGTATCATTTTTAGTATTTTTATAATAATTTCTTTAAAGGAGGTAGTTTCCTCCTCCCCCTTTCATTGCCGTATTTAGACCCAGTGACAAGATATTCTGATATCCTCATCCTTGCAATATCTAGACCTATAAAAATAATTAACTTCTCCCACCTTAGAAATATAGAGACAGAAACAGGAGTGCTTCACCCTGTAATTTATAATATTGCAGCACCGTCCCTTAAAGCTGTAATCAGACCTGCAAAGTCTTATCGTGTTGTAGAATATAATGAACTTACTTATTCATTTCAACATCGCATTTCATCTTAGTTGGTTCTTCACTTTACTTCCCTCCTCTCTCTCCTCTCCCTCCCCTGAACTCTAGAAGGAACATAGTCATTCTTTTCTCTTTAATCCTGGGACTGAGCTAAGTCAACAAACCCCATCCAAGAGGCTGAAGGCATGTGTGCTTCCTTTTCTAGGCACAAACGGCATGCATGATGAAAAGGAGAAACCCACCAGTGTGGAATACCACAATTTATTTGCTAGGAGTTCCTGGGTGTGCAAACACCTTGGTTTTTACTGTATTTTCTTCCAGCTTTTTTATAAGCGCTTTGCTGGTGGGTGTGAATAGCAAGTCTGTACACACACACACACACACACACACACACACACACACACACACACACACACACACACACACACACACACACACACGCCCCTAAGCAGAAATGAGCAGCAAAACTGAGCTGTCAAAAGAAGACTTGACCAAACATGAGTGGGCAGCGTGGGGATTGGAATCCCGATGGTGCTTTTAACTATGCAATGAGGTATCATTACTAGCATTTTTGTACCAATGCCAGGAAGTGCTGCCCACATGGGGCGGACTTGCTGGCCTAGATCACTCACCTTGGTGTGTTGAACACAGATCATTGCCACCTTCCCTGTCTCATTGCTAGATGGCAGAGTGGTCCTGAAAACTGTTTTCTGTTGTCATGGAATGGAAACAGCTGAGGCTCGCAGGCCTAGTGGTAAGGCTCTCATCCCGGAGGAGAGGCGGGAGGGGCAGTGATGTGCTTTCAACACCTTCGCTGGGTGTTTCTTCAAAACTTCTGCCTCATTCAGCAATACTTCTGGCTTTTCCTGGGTAAAATACCCTTTCCTTGCTCCCACTCATCAATTCTCTATTCCCAGCCACAAACATCCACCAGTCCCATATTATTTTTCCCCTCCCCCAAATCCAGAAGTTCCATATGCTTTACATAAGTACATCAATCTTTCCATCCCAGTCCCAGTGCCCCCTCAGCCACTGTGTTCCCCTCACCCTATCCCATACAGGACCCCCTAACTGGCTTTCCAACCTGGCAGATGTTTTGTACTGCATCAATGATGGTGAAGGTGTTTTGTCCCATGGCCTCCAACTGGGGGCCAGTAGGTCAGGCAAGGACCAAGTCCTATATAGTGTTGGGCTGAGTGGAGAAGGGGTCCTCTTTGATTCCTGGAGTGGGCAGTTCTCCTTGCTGATGGTAGGCAGGGATGGGCTTCCCAGCATTAGCTTTTCAAGCTCTGGGGCTGATCAGGTGGGCAGCAGTGGTGAGAGGCAAGCTGCAGGTCTCCTGCAGCTGCTTAGACTGGCCGCCTCTTGTCTTTCCTAGGACCTGGTGGAGTGAGCGCAGGGCAAGGACAGGACCGTACACTGTGTTCCTCTTATTCTCCTGTTAGAGCTGGTGGGGTGTTTCTTTTTTCACAGCTGCTGTGGTTGGCTGTGGGTGCCACCTGCAGCTCTAAATTCAATGCCTGTAGCTGTCTCTGTCCAGGAGGAGTAAATCCACCTCAGGCCACATCTTCTCCAGAAGCCACTGCTGCAGGTCTTGACCTTGAAATGTCTGTAGAGAGCGCAAAATGCTCTGAACACTTCTGCTTGGGACAGCTGTCTTGCTTAGGATGACCAGAGAGCAAGTGTGAAAAATCAGGATGTGTGTGTGTGTGTGTGTGTGTGTGTGTGTGTGTGTGTGTGTGTGTGTGTGTGTAGGGGTAATAGGAGCTTATATAAGAAAAAGATCCAAAAATCGGGATATCTGGTCACCCTAATGTTGCTCTAGTTCAGGGGTCTCAAACATGCGGCCCGGGGGCCACATGCGGCCCGCAAAGCCCTTCCCTGCGGCCCGCCAAGCTTCCTGGCGCTCCCTCCCCCCATAGCAGTTTGCAGGACGGTGGGGCCAGAAGTGGAGGCTTCTCTGCCTGGCTGGGCCACGCGTGTTTCTAGCTCTGGGCTTCCTATATTGCTCTTGCTTTGTTTGCCAAACAGCTGTTGGTGGTGCCTAGCGCTTTCCAGGAGGGAATGGGGAGCTGCGTGCTCAGAGGAGGAGGTGGGGCAGGGGTGGGACCTCATGGAAGGGGTGGAGTGGGGGCGGAGCCGGGGCAGCGAGGGCAGGGTGTGTGTCAGTGGTGCGGCCCTCGGGCCAGTGCACTAGTCCTCATGTGGCCCTCGTGGTCATTTGAGTTTGAGACCCCTGCTCTAGTTCAAGGTTGTAATTACCCATGGGCAATGCAATTGTGAGTGGCAATGTACTTTTTCTCACTTAATGAGCAGACTGACATTTGTCAGATTTCTTAGGTCAACGATGGGAAAAAAGGATGTGCTCATAAGAGGGCATCACATTCGGATTTGGGGAGGGAGCCAGAAATTGATCCAGGATGTCAGACCATGGACAGGAAATATTGGGGTGTGGGAGCCACTGGAGATGAAGGCAATAGACAGAAGGGTGGAAAGTCTTGTTATAACAGTCAGACTCAGACTTAAAGGCCAGAAGGGACCATCCTGAACATCCCACAAGCAAAAAGTAACTCCCTTATGCCATCATGATGCACGAATGCTTGTCTCTCCCTCTTAGGATGTTGCCACAATGCTTCTTGGTGTTGCGTCCTCATGTTGCAATGGTATGGCATGTCAATGCACATTAAAAGATGCATCTTCAAGACCTGTTACATTGTGATGTTTCAGTGCTTGAAATAAATCCTGGACTCTGACTATCTGTCTTGAGAAATTGTGAAACGGCTGGTGATCCCAACTGTAAGAGCCTCTAGAGGTTAAACTGAATTGAAAACAGTGCCTTGTGGCCAAAATGCACATTTTCCAAACCTGGGTGCATAGAGCTAGGCACTTAAATAGGTAGCCTAATTTTCAGAGATGCTGAACAGCCACAGTTGCATTGGCCTAGGCGCTCTGGAAGTTCTGGTTTGTAGCGGATGTTTTATGGGCCAGTTCATCTCTTGATCAGTTATGGTGCTAATGTTCACTGACAGATATTTTGTAAAGCAACATTCACTCTCCTTATCGACCCACTTGCCCCCAAATCCATGCATACAGTGGAGTGCTTCTGCTTACATTTAATGCTGAAACATTTGTAAGTGCTATGTATCCTATGATCTATTGGACTAATGAAAAAGGTTTATCACGGCAGTCCAGTGTAAATCTGAGGATAACCTTAGTGTACAGTCAATTTATTCCTTTAACAGGTTTATTCCTTTATCAGGTGTTTGTGGAAGGCTTCACCATAAGTACAGCAGAGACATAATTTGCTGTGGGGCAGATTTATTTGTTTCACAGGGTTGTTATTTTAACAGTCTGATAATCACGATGAGTATGTTTCACCATTTGGGGTGTGTGCATGTGTGTTTATTCATTCACTGAACAGGTTCATTCCCTTATCAGCTATTCATTTTAAAGAGTTTTATTATGTATGCAGTGTGTGTAGGAGACTAGCGTGCAGTAATTTTATTAAGAGATTTATTCTGTGTCAGATATTCATTTAACTGGGCTCACTGTAACACAATCAGACACTTTCACCTGGCCAATTCTCTTTGTATCTCGCTGTTTGTTGTAAACAATACTTTTCTTGTATGGCAGTCTCCCAATTCCTTCTTTGCTCATTACAGTACACCCCCAACTCTTTTCATTTCTTTTCTCATCATTTCTTTTTCCATTAGGGGGTTGTTTGCTGTTGTTTTTTTAAATGAGTGGGCTCAAAGATTCTCATAAGAGGAGGAGGTTTTACCACTCTCTTTTTAATGCTGTTCCAAGAATGTATAAATCCCAATATGCCAGGTTAGCAACTGGTTTGGGAGGAAAGGGGTGAGAAAGGAAACCTAGCAGCAGACAAAGACTGGGGCTTGTTTGTGAACTGTTTGACTATTTGCTAATGGTGGTTTCTGTCGTGTGGTTGTGATCCAGAGAGGGGCAGGAAAGAACCCACAGGTGAATAGTAGATCCGAGTCACTTTGTTAACCCAACATAACACAAGGGATTATAATACAAGAAGTCCTGTTAGATCCCTGGCACCTGTGCAAGGGCAAAGTATAGAGCCTGATTCTGCTCCCATTGAAGTCAATGGAAATTTTGCCACTGACCTCAATGGTAACCCAGTTGGGCTGAGTCCCTTGATAGAGGGCCACCTGATAGCTTCATGCTGTGAAGACACCCTGTCAAAGGGTGGAGCTTTTTTTCTCTACCGTGACCTCTGTTCTTATCCCATCTGCAGCACGTACTGTATTGTGACTACTGGGCCTCAGCCATTACAAAGATATTTTCAGGGTCATTGATACACAAAACTGTGGACATCATTTTTAGTGTCTTCCATGGCCCTAGCATATTGCTGAAACTGGACTGGCATGCCCCCTTCTCCCCTTGTTGGGGTGCAGAGTAAAGAGCTTTTGAATAAACTGCATAAAAATCTAGAGATACTCAAACTATTCATGATAGATCATGTTTGTTATTGTTAGCCTGGTTTTGGTTAGCAAACTGATTATGAACAGTACGTGTTCGTAACATAGTTTGGATCTGTACTTTTGAGGCTTTTTGTGAACCATTCACGTTCATATTGATTATGCACTTAGTGTTACATGGTTGATCCCCTAAATCACGTGACATTGTTTCTTGATTGGCTGATTTAAATCTTTTAAAACTGGAGAGAAATAAGAAACAAATAGCGAATAATGAAGTTCTGTTGCAAATGTTTACTTGACTAATTACTGATGATTCCCAGATAGTTTGAAGTATCTATGCCATTTTCCCCTCTCCTACCTTTTCATCTCTGCTTTTGATTTCTCGTCTCACCAGCTCTTCATGGTGGTTTTTATAGGGAGCCTTGGCTAAGCTGACTTTTTCTTTCCGTTTCGTAGAAACTTTTTCAAGTGTGGAGAAAACTATGTAATGCTGCAGTATTTCATTCTAATAGAGGAGCAATATAACCCGTACTGTGTTATCAATACAGGATCAAAACTATTGATGAAGACACAAAAGTGAATCAAAAGTGAATCAACATTTGTCTATAAACTGTATCGTCCATTTACCAGATGCAATTATCTGATTTAAATATTCAGAGCATCACTTAGCATCATTTTCTATCTCTTCTCGCCATTTCTACACTCAGATGTATGGTGATGTGGTGGGTTCTGCGACTTCCTTTTTAGCTACCAAAGCAGCATGCTAAAAACCTATGAATGTTTACAATCCCTATGCTTTGAATGCTATGGGGAAGCATTGGAACTGGCTGGAAAATGACCGTTCCATTTACAACAAATCTTTAATAATCGTCAAAATGTGATTATTATTTTTCTGGATAAAAAAGTCAGTTTTTTTCAGTTTAGGTCTCTCTAAATGTCTGGAGAGTCCACCCTGGACCTCAGAAATCTTATCAAAAACTTCATCAAAATCAACATTTTCGCTTTGACGAAACAGAATTTTTTGAAGAGAAAAGTCTTGAAACTGTTCCAACCAGCTTTAGAAAGTGTGAAGTTAACATTGGAATACTCCTCGCTGATGATCAGTGTGATATTAAATTTATAAACATGCTGAAAAAACATTTAGCTATGGCTAATGGAGACCCCGTTGTAAAGAACTGTATTAAAATTTATTTGAGACTTCAATATCATTATTCTTCAGTTTAAGAGTAGATTAGTAGTTGAAAACTCTTTTTACAGTATTTATTATTGGTAAGCGCCAACAAAACAGCCTGAATCCACTGAAACCCTGATTGTGACAGTCTATACTACAAGCTATCTAACCAAGCAACCTCTCATTATGGACTAAATTGTGCTGTTAGGGAACAGCTGGCATTGAAGATGGCAGGGTGAAAAGTGACCGGAGTGAAGTAAGAGCAGCAGAGAGAGTTTGAGATGGCTCAACCAGCATTCCTAATGGGACTCCAGGAGAATACTTGCTGTACTATGAGCGTGACACACACATGCACAGGTGTGTAGCAGGCCATACTCTGGTCCTGCCTTTGGTACTACAGAAACCTGCTCAGGCCTCACTGCTGCGGTATCCATGCTATACAGTTTAAGTTCCCTCCACCTGTATCTTTAAAGCTCCATGTGGAAGTACTATTTGTAACATCTCTTATCCTATGAAGTGGATATTAGCCCACAAAAGCTTATGCTTCAATACTTTAGTTAGTCTTTAAGGTGCCACAGGACTCTTTGTCACTTCTGCAATTCCAGACTAACACGGCTACTCAGGGCCGGCGACAGAAATTTGGGGGCCCCCTACTCTGATAGTTTGGGGCCCCCAGCCCAGCCTAGCCGACAGCGGCTGGGGGCCCCCCCAGCCCAGCCGCCCCCCCCAGCCCAGCCGGCGCCCCCCCCAGCTGACAGCTCCTGGGGGAGGAAGCCCAGCCGATCCCCCCCCCCCCCCCAGCCGGCCGCAGCGGGAGTGAGAGCCCGGGAGCTGCGTGAACCACCCTTGCTGCTCCCCCCTTTCCCCCGCCCTTTCTCCCCCGGACTGTGCCGCTGCCGCTGGCCGGGCTCACTGCTCCTGCCGGGGACACGCGCGCTCGTCCGGAGGAGAGCTGCGACGGATGACTATGGGTAGAGCTGTACCGGGGCCCCCCTAAAGTGCGGGGCCCGGTACAGCTCTACCCATAGTACCCCCCTGTCGCCGGCCCTGCGGCTACCTCTCTGATTCTCTATCTCTTATCTCATCAGCCCTCTTCTCAGGAACCGAGAGAAGTGATCTCTCTTCCTTGAGATCTCTGAATCTGGGCTCAGCTAGTCATGCTGCTCTTCCTTCCTCTTCCTTATCCATTCTCAACTGATGGGGTAATTAATCCTCTAGCATTCCTACCTTTGACACTGATGATTTTTGTGGCCTTGAGCATGTCACTTAACTTTTCTCCTTCTGTTTCCCCATCTGTAAAATGGTGCTGATTATATAGGGGTTCGTGTGAGGATGAGTCTGCCAACTTCTGTAAGAGGTACTATATGCGTGAATAGTGGGCCAGTGGGGAAGCTATCTTGAAGGCCATTCATCTCATAGCTTGCATCAAAATGGCTTCATCTAGAGATGGTTAGATAAACTGTTAGCACCCCCTACCCCCAAAAATAGTTCTTCCGCCAGAACAGAAATATTAATGGACAGGGCCAGTGACAGGAATTTTGGGGCCCCGTACGGCAGATCGTACGCCCCCCCCCCGGTCTCCCGCCGCCCGCGGGGTCCCCCCCGCCAGTCTCCTGCCGCCCGCGGGGTCCCCCTGCCAGTCTCCCGCTGCCCGCGGGGTCCCCCCCGCCAGTCTCCCGCCGCCCGTGCCCCCCCGCCAGTCTCCCGCCGCCCCCCCGCCAGTCTCCCGCCGTCCGTGACCCCCCCGCCAGTCTCCCGCCGCCCCCCCCGCCAGTCTCCCGCCGCCCGCGACCCCCCCGCCAGTCTCTCGCCGGCCGTGGCCCCCCCGCCCGATCTCCCGCGGCCCCCCCCCGCCAGTCTCTCGCCGCCTGCGGCCGCGTGGCCGGCTGGAAGAAGCAAAGGGGGGCGGGGGAGGCTGCTGGGTGCCGGGGGAGGGGGCTGGTGAGCGCTGCAGCGGCTGCCTGAGCCGCGCCTCGCTCACAGCCCCAGGCGACAAGCGGGTACAGCTGAGTACCGGCCCCGGACTTCAGGGGCCCCCCCTGAAGTCCGGGGCCCGGTACAGCTGTATCCGTTGTACCCCCCTGTCGCTGGCCCTGTTAATGGAACACGTTCATTTCAGACAAAGTCTTGAGTTTTCCACAACACGTCACAGAATTTTTTGCAGGAAATGAATTTTTACCCTCCTCCCCATATTTTTTTTCAATATTTTTAAACTATTTTTGACCATCTCACCTCTGATCCTTTCTTATGCCCAGCTCGCATGCATGTGAGGAGGCTCTGGAGACTCCTTTAAGATCTCCCTACATTGTCAGGTCAAAGGGTGGGGTTTGTCCACCCTATTCAAAATCTCCAGGACCTGCCCATAGACCTGAGAGAGTCTCATGGCTCCACATGGATCTGCAGAATTTCCCAACCATACATTGGCTCTGACCTGTGGCAGAACCCTTTGAATCCCAGGCCGTGTGGCCTCATTGAAGCCACAAAGGTCTTCCCCAGCTGTGAATGCCCTTGAGGATTCCTGGAGGAGGCAGTGTGCATCTCCGCTACCCATCTTGCCTGCCATGGGGAAAGGTGCTGTGGAGGACTGCCACATTGTATAGTCTTTTCTGATTTTTGCAGTTTAAATGGAGAGACCAACCTTACCACACAAGACAGCAATAAAAGTGAAAATAGGCTGCATATCATCTGCTTTCTGTGCAGTAGCCATTTGTTGATAAAAGCTGGCATGTGTCTTTCTCCTTCACAGGCTCACTCGTAAATAATCATCACTTTACACATTGCTAGCACAAAACCCCTGCCTACAAATTGCTTCTTCAAGAGATTTCCTTTTCCTCTGCAACCCCCTTTTCTAAGTGTGCTGAAATTACATCTTATTCTTTTCTTTGAAAATCTCTCACCGGGCAGCCCAATAAAAAGACATCATTTGCATAATTCTTCTTTTTTAAATGACTTCAGGTTGACACAGGTTCTTTAGTGATTTGTTATTCATCAGGACATAGTCCAATGCAGATAAGGTGCTATAGAAGATGGAAGTTAACATCCTGAAATTTGATCGAATATTTCAGTTTTAAACTGATCCTGTAAATCATGAGGAATTACTAAACTGTAATTTGATTAATCAGTTGAAACAGTTTTTCAGGCTTAGTATGGAAGCAGTCTTTCATTCCACGGAGGAGCCTATCCTATGCAATTCTCAGAGTGGTAGCAAGTTTAAATTATAATGCTAGCAGATCATCTCAGCCAACCAGAATGACAAGCTACTGTACTAAATTTCTCTTTGCAGCTCTGTCTGCTGACTGGGATTTTAGGTAATGTATAATATATGTAATCAACCACATAGCAATAATAATGAGGTACTTAACTGAATAAGGATCTCTTGATCTTATCTGCCTTAGTAGTTACATCATCACAACGCTCGATCTTCTCATTTCCTTTAGTTTGGAAATGTGTAGATCTCTTGTATATCAATTAAGATCATTAAAATGAATAAGCCCCCATCTGAAAGAAATGGATTCCACACCGTGTAGAGTCAAGCACAGGAGTTTCTTATGCACAGCGCTGGTGAAGTGTCACTTTGATTATTAGGCTCAGAGGCACTGCAGAATAATTACTTACAATAGGTTATATATGGCGCTCACTGGGTGGAGAGAAGCAACGGGGATGGTTTTTCCCATGCCCTGGATAGGTTCTAGCAGTAAGACAAGATGAGCACAATAAGCCAGTGATCTAAAAGATTACATAATGGCTCCGCCTATGGCCCAAATTAACATTTTGCTGACACACAGGTAATTACCCCCAAACTATGTCCATTAAAGTGTATAGGTTAAATCCTAATTTTGGGGTCCAGGGGAATGAGGTAGCAGCTCTCCCAGTTGACCAACAGGTGCACCGCTGTGAACAGCACTTTCAGGAAAGCTCTTGGGGGTGGGAGTTTTTTGTCAGCAGGAGAGCTCTCTCCCGCTGACAAACAGCTGCTACACTGCATACCTGTTAGTGGCATGGCTGTAGCCGCACAGATGTGTCACTAAAAGGTGTGTAGTGTAGACATAGTCTAAGAGAGGAGGGAATTTCCCCACCATGAATCACCATAGTTTGAGAGAAAAAAACCTACCACGCCTTAAAAGAGAAGGGGCCGAGTGAAGGACATCCAGAAACTGAGGGCCAGCAGCAAGGCAGCATGCTGCCTATGGACTGCTGAATGAATCCCCTCTATGACAGAGGGCATACTGGGAAACTGTTCAGAGGCAATAGGTTACTTATATTAAAAAGGGGAATTCAACTGAAGTGCTGAAGTCTGAAGTGGTGTCTTTGTTTGTTTTCTGTGTAATCTGTATTTGGTTGCTTTCCCTTACTATTTCATCCTTGACTCTGTGATTTTTCTATCCAATAAGCCTTTTGTTCATTTCCCCCCCAAGCTGGTTTCTGTTGTACAAACTGTGTAGAATATATGTGAACTCCTTCAGGGGTCATGAACCAGAGGGGGAAAGTCCAAGTGTTAAGAATTCAGGGTAGAGAGATTTGGGAAGACATGGGACTGGAAGGGCAGTGGAGGTTGCCCTACCAGGAGCAGCTAGGCTGGTGAAAGCCAGTGTGAGTCCTTTATGCTTGTAGGATGACTACTGGTGCCAAGGCTCTTATGGCAGCACAGCATTGGGGCATCCAAAGTTACAAAGCATGTGGCGGGAGAATCCCTTACTGGTCTGGCAATCCCCCAAATGTCACACCATGACACTTAGACACTAAAGTAAAGAGCTCCATATATGCTGACAGACCGATGCAGACTCATACAGATGGCATGGCTTCTTTGTGCTGCCTGCATAAGAAAGGAGCATGGCAAAGGCTCCTCTGCTCTGAGCGGATCCAGCCCCGGGGAGCCATTTCAGCCAGATCTTCTCACTCCTCGGCACTGAACTGTGGGAGTGCAAAGGTGAGTTTTAACCCATCTTTACACACCTCACTTTGTCCCACACAGATCAGCTTCATCCCAAGATCTGGGCCACTGATTGCCTGGCATGCTATCATCTAGTGGTGTTTAGGTCCAGGGGGTTGACTTGACAATGTTTAAAGACAGGAATTAGTTGCAAAATGTGTATCTTGATCCTTGTTCAGAATATGAATAACCTCCACCCTGGCACAGTCCATTGGTATCTGAAGCAGGCTTTTGGTTGAAGCCATCTCTGCAAACAGCTTGAAGAGCTTGGGGAGGGGGAAAACTCCTTTGACGTGGGATTGTTTATGAGAATGATAAATAGAGATAAGATAGCCCAGTCTTTCCAGTCTGTGTAATTGTCACTGGCTTTGCAGAGGTCCCTTATGTGGACATCACCATGTGGCACAATCACATTGCTCCTCTCCCTGACGGCTCACTCAGTTATCATTTTAAATGCTTTATGTTAAACTCCTCATTCTTTTTCTTGTTATCACGAATTATTGTTGGAAAGTCACTTTTCTGACACTATTGTTCATTTCAACAAAGATTACAGAAAAGCAGGGAGGGAATAGAGAGCTGATGAAAAATATCACCAGCTGGGTACATTATGATTTCAGATGTGCAGAGCCATCATGGATTTTAATCTAAATAAACAGATTATTAGGAAATGTCTCAATAAAAATGGAGGACTGCTTCTTCCTTTGCAGCTCATCAGCAGTAGGCATGGGGTTCTTTTTGCAAAGTTTAAGTAATGATTGATAGGGGCATTATGTGCTTTTCTGTTAATGCAACTTTTTATTTCTGTTCTTAACTCCTGAATCTGCAATAGATAGTTTCTCTTGTCATGAAGAATAATATTTTTTCCCCTAATTTCTTCTGGTTCGTTTTAATTCTGTGAATTTTTTCTATGGGCTGCAATTTCATTTTTATGTTTCTCATTTTACCAGGTTTTATAGTGATTGATTTTTATTTTCTTTCTAGGGGCAAAATTCTCCTCTCTGATCAACACTGCAGATCTATTAACTGCAGTGCAGAGCTCTATTGCATGTTTGGCACTCATTCCGCATGGGCACTTGCCATTGAGTTTTGCACTTGGAATGAACATAGAGTAGGAGCCAGATTCTGATCTTGGCGGGTGTAGCGAGGTCGGTCACTCACCTGGCGGCGCCCCCATCTGGTCTTCTCGGGAATTAGCTCTTCTGACCCTGGAGCGCCCTCTGCCGGCTGACGTCCGCTCCTACGCACTGGCCCCGTGTCCCTCCCGGACCCCGGTGCCCTCTACCTGAGGGTGCTGCACCCCAGCAGAACCCCCCCAAGTCTAGGGGTCCCCTCCCCGGGGAACCCTCCACCCACTATCCCCCAGCTTGCCTCAGACCTGGCCACTGCTAGTCACCACTTGCCTCTGCTCACTGAGGCCGACTGCAGTCTCATGGCCGCTCATCACAGGCAAGAAGGGTTTGGCCTGCTGCTTCTACCCAGCCTGGGGCTGCCCCCTTTGCAAACCCCAGTACCCCGTGGGTTGGGCCTACACTGGGCTCAGCAGCCTGGGGCCCTCTCCCTAGAGCTTCCCAGCTCCCTGGCTCCCAGTTGCTTTGCCCTAGCCCTGCCCCCAATTCGGGTACCTTGTTTGTAGTTCCTTGCAGCAGGCCTGTCTCTCTCTGCTTACAGAGGAGACTCTTTTTTTTCTAGGCCCCTGCCTCTCAGGCTTTTATCCACGCCTGTGTTTGGGGCGTGGCCTCCCAGCTGAGCCTGCCTCCCACTCAGCCTGGGAATTAGCAGGCTCCCTGCCACAACCCCTTTCCTGGGCTGCCTCAAGCCCCTTGCCGGGGCTACCCCAGCCCCTTTTCGAGGGGGGGAGGGAGAGCGGGTAGTCACCCCGCTACAGCGGGCCTATAGTTACATGGACAATAACACCATTGACTGCAGGGGGGGTTACTCTGGATTTTCAGTGGTGTTGCTGAGATCTAGAGCTCTAGATCGCGACAGTGCAAGTTTGAGGTCTTCAGTCTAGACTGTAGAGTGAAATTGTTTCCTGTCTCCTCCTCCCCCCTTTCCATTCTATGTCATTTTTGGTTCAGCTTTTTAATTTTCCATTTTAAAGTTCTTAACGTTGTAAGTATACATATCTCTGCATTACTCCTAGCAGTGCTACAGTTATCAGCAAAGTACTGCTTAGTTAAGATTCCCCTGTCCCCATAACAGACCCCTCTAACATCAAACCCCCCCCCCCCTTTCCACCTGCCATTGGTGAGTCCATTGGGTGCGTTGCTGTGAGGTTTGTTCTTTGCTGGGTGCTGGCTCTCTTGCTGTTTTTTAATCTCCGGAGTCCACTGAAGCCTGTTTGTGTTTCGACTGTATTTTGTAAATGGCTTAAATTTGGGGCTAGTGCTGAAGGTGACTGCCATAAGAACTCTCTTTTAAACGGCATGTTTGGGATGAGATCATGAGATACCACATTAGATTGTGCCTGTACTAGGGGAATCGGCCTAGTAAATTCCCATGAGTGCTACCATTGGTTAAGCTGCACCAGTGGGAGTTGGGGTGTAGACAAGGCTCCAGCTGCTTCCAACATTTGTACCACTAGGTTTATTATTAGGGTTGTTGTTGTTACGTATTTGTATGTTAGTGTCTAAGAGCCCATGCCATTGTGCTAGGCACTGTACAGACATAAAACAAAAGGACAGTCCCTGCCCCAAAGAGCTTATAATGTAAATAACAGCACGGGAACAGTGTGGGAAGAAGGAGAACACACAAGGAGAGAGAACGATATTGTGGTGGCAAACGTGTTAGTTCCAGAATTCCTCCCTCCCCATTTTTATGGAGTTTTTTTCTTTAATGGTTTAATTGACATTGTGATAAAAGCTGCTGGATCCTTGTCCAAACTAAAAGAGCGACAGAGTCCTGTGGCACCTTTATAGACTAACAGACATATTGGACATAAGCTTTCGGGGGTGAATACCCATTTCGGCAAGAACCTGTAGGCAAACACTTCAGTCTCCCTGGACACAAAATCAACATTTTCCTAAATGTTTAGTTTTTCATGAAAATGTTTTTTATCAAAAACTAAACATTTTGAAAAAAACTGTCCCTGCCAGCAGGTATATGGGATCTTGGGGAGCAATTACCACACAGGTGGGGTGCAAATAAATTTATTAAGAAAATGCAAAAACAGGGAAGATTCAATAGTGAGGGGTATGGGGTTTGTTAAAGTGGACAATTGGGGGGGGGGGTTTCTTTTAGTAAATGGGATAGGGGGTTTCAATAGTGGGGTACAATACAGTGGGGTATAATACAGTAGGCAACCAATTAACACTGAAGCCTAAATGTAACAGGTGGCTAACAATTCCTATGTAAAAAGTGTGTCACAGCAGCATATAATCAACTAATAACATGGATAAAATGTGTTAAACAACCAACAATTTCAGGTAACAATGTAAATGTAAAATGTGAGGTGTATTAGAGAGAAAAGGGGGTAACCAATGGGGTTTTATGCTAGAAAGAGAAAGAGAAGACAGGCTGTAAGTTGGAACAGCAGAGAAGTAAAGGTTGGGGAATGGGGGAGGAGGAGCACATGGTGGGGGGAGATTTAAACTCAGGGAGACACAGAGCAGACAGCAGAGAGACAATTATACAAACACAGCAAAATCTTATCTATGATTTAACTTAACCAAACTACACAAATTAGCAAATATCAAACACAATGCAACAATTTCCTAAACCTAACTTAACTACAGCTATGAAGAATGAAATTACAACTTATCTAGCTAAGAGAGGTTTTGAGACACAGACCAAGGGGAGTTTAAGAGAGGTTTTGAGACACAGACCAAGGGGAGTTTAAGAGAGGTTTTGAGACACAGACCAAGGGGAGTTTAAGAGAGGTTTTGAGACACAGACCAAGGGGAGTTTAAGAGAGGTTTTGAGACACAGACCAAGGGGAGTTTAAGAGAGGTTTTGAGACACAGACCAAGGGGGGTTTAAGAGAGGTTTTAAGCAAGGAGTTTAAGTCTGTGTGTTGGGGAAACAGAGTTTAAGGAGGAGTTTAAGAGAGGTTTTAAGCAAGGAGTTTAAGAGAGGTTTTAAGACACAGAGTTTAAGTCTGTGTGTTGGGGAAACAGAGCCAGCAGCTAGAGTGATTAAGTATAGAAAGTTTCACAGAAGAGAGAATCAGAGAGGTAGCCGTGTTAGTCTGGAATAGCAAAGGAAACAAAATCTTGTGGCACCTTAAAGACTAACTATAAAGTTTTGAAGCATGAGCTTTCGTGGGCTAATACCCACTTCGTCGGATGCAAGCAGTGGAAATGTTTAGAGGCAGGTCTGGGAAAGTAGGTAAGAACCAGGTGGGAGGTGAAAAGGTTAGTCCAAATAAGCTGAACCAGTTTGTTATCTCCGATCAGGGAGTGTGGATTATTCTTCTAGCATTTGAATGGGGTGTGTGAACATGGAGAGAGGAGAAACAATGTCTGTAATGAGCCAGCCATTCTAGATCTTTGTTCAGTCCTAGAAGGTGTGTGCTGAATTTGCAAATGAATTGAAGTTCTGCAGTTTCCCTTTGTAGTCTGGTCTTGAAGTGTTTTTGCTGCAGGATGCTGACTTTTAAATCAGCTAATGTGTGTCCAGGCAGGTTGAAGTGTTCCCCTACAGGTTTGTGTATATTGCCATTCCTAATATCTGATTTGTGTGCATTTATCCTTTTTCGTAGGGACTGTCCAGTTTGGCCGATGTACATAGCAGAGGGACACTGGTGGCATATAATGGCATATATGACATTGGTTGATGTGCAGGTGAATGAACCAGTGATGGTATGATTGATCTGGTTAGGTCCTGTGATGTTGTTGCTGCAACATCACAGGACCTAACCAGATCAATCATACCATCACTGGTTCATTCACCTGCACATCAACCAATGTCATATATGCCATTATATGCCACCAGTGTCCCTCTGCTATGTACATCGGCCAAACTGGACAGTCCCTACGAAAAAGGATAAATGCACACAAATCAGATATTAGGAATGGCAATATACACAAACCTGTAGGGGAACACTTCAACCTGCCTGGACACACATTAGCTGATTTAAAAGTCAGCATCCTGCAGCAAAAACACTTCAAGACCAGACTACAAAGGGAAACTGCAGAACTTCAATTCATTTGCAAATTCAGCACACACCTTCTAGGACTGAACAAAGATCTAGAATGGCTGGCTCATTACAGACATTGTTTCTCCTCTCTCCATGTTCACACACCCCATTCAAATGCTAGAAGAATAATCCACACTCCCTGATCGGAGATAACAAACTGGTTCAGCTTATTTGGACTAACCTTTTCACCTCCCACCTGGTTCTTACCTACTTTCCCAGACCTGCCTCTAAACATTTCCACTGCTTGCATCCGACGAAGTGGGTATTAGCCCACGAAAGCTCATGCTTCAAAACTTTATAGTTAGTCTTTAAGGTGCCACAAGATTTTGTTTCCTTCACAGAAGAGAGGTTCTCACCAGTCCCCAGACAGCAGCAAAGACTGAAGCAGCAATCAACATCAGAAGAAGCCAGGAGGGCTCAGCACGGTCTTGATCAGCAATAGGTCTCTCAGGCAGCAATTCGTTCTTCGTGGGGTGGGGGGGGTTAAAAACGGGGGTACGCTCAAAAATAAAATGAGAGCGGGGGGGTTTAAAAACGGGGGTACGCTCAATAATAAAACGAGAGCGGGGGGGTGTTTAAAAACGGGGGTACGCTCAATAATAAAACGAGAGCGGAGAAAGGACCCCCCAGAACCCCTGCCTGATCAGGCCAGGTAGCAATGCAGGAACCTTTCTGATGCTAGTTTCAAAATGCCTGTTCTTAAAAGCAAACTCAGGCAGTTTCCCTGCCAGTAATGCTGATAGGCTCCTTCTGTCACAGGGGAGGAGTTCAGAGAAAAACTACAGGTGAGTATAGAGACATGCCTGGACAGAGTTCCCCCTCATGACTCAAAAGCACATGAGGCCTATGACTCATGCCCAGGATCTTCAAAGTACATTGGTCTTACAGCTTGGACAGAGCCTTGCCCTACACCGAGCCCAGGTTTAACAAGGTGATAACAGGACCAACCCTTTGAACAGGGCAGTTATCCCACTTAAGCACAAGTGGCCATCCCTTTGAGAAGGGCAATGGCTCTTTGTAAACAACTTAAGGGGCCCTCCCTTTGAGAAGGGCAGTGGCCCTGGTAAATAATTTTAACAGCCAGGGAGGGGCGGCCACAGGAGAGCAAAAACAAAATGGAGAACGGGACAGCTGTAACAGACAAAATGGAGTAGGGGGAAAGCTGTAACAGACATGCCCCCCTGGCCGACCTGCACGGGCTGTGAGGGGGATGTCCCATGTAAAGACCAAAAAAAAAAATGGAGGAAAAAAAAAAAGGTTTTACAAGTCGTCGTCTTCGTAGTATGGAGGTGGTGGCTTGCTGCTGTCCAAGGGGATGGAGGAATACCTCACCTGCAAAGGCAGGGCTGACACAACCTTACGAATAAGCTGCTTGACCACTGCTATCCCCAACAAGAAGGTTACAAGAACAATAGCAACAGTAATAAGCCACTGCTTGGCGGACTGAGCCCAGGACCCCAGACCCCAGCTGGACCACTGAGCTTGCCACCAATCCCACTTATTACGCTCTTCACGAATCTGGACGGTGAAGGAGGACAGTTGGTCAGCCACGGCTGAGACGTTGTTCCACCCAGGCTGAAGGCGCAGGCAACATTGTCCCTTAAAGCGAGGATCGAGGTCCTCCAAGGCGACACAAAAGTCTTTTTGTAGGGTGGTCTGGATCAGAAGGCGGTTCTGCTCAGTGTAGTCAGCTAGGATAGTGAGGGCATCGCTGGTTCGACGAAGTCCTTCGGCTGTAATGTTGGTGAGGGCCTCCAGACCAAGCGACAGACCACGGATTTGCTGTAAAGTTAAACTGTAGGAGAGGGGGTTAAACTGTATGTCATTAAGGGAAATGAGGGCTTTAGGCAGGACCCGGTCCCACCCCTTGTAATCAGGGGTGCCAAGCGTGGCCTGAATCTGGGTCTTCAGCATTCCGATCCGTCTCTCCACGACTCCGTTGCTTTGGGGGTGATATGGCAGGTGGGTGTGAATACGCACCCCCCACTGAGACACCGTCTGGTCTATAGCTTTACTGGTGAACGGTGGCCCTCCATCGGTCTGGATTTCTTCGGGTGCCCCCCAGGCAGCAATTACCTGGAGAAGGGCTACAGAAACAGCTGGTGCAGTAGATCGCCTGAGGGAAGAACACATTAACTGGCGAGACCCTAGGTCAACTATTACAAGCCCCTTTGGATACCGTTTTGCCCCCGGGAGGGGGCCAATGAGGTCCATCTGCCAGGTTTTACCCGGGCTAAAGTGCTCAGGGCTATAAGCACCATGGGCATAGACAGGCTTGCTAGTGACTTGTGCCCGTTGGCAGCTTAGACACCCCTGGACAGCCTGGGTGCACTGCTGCCTAGACACGCCTGACGCCTGTCTCCCTCGGCTAGTCAACAGCTGATGTAGGGCACGGGCAGGGAAGTGCCCCCACTCTTTATGGAGCCAGGTGATAAAGGGATCGCTGCAAGAGATAATGTTAACCTGGGATGTATTACACTTATATTCTTGGAGCTGTAGATCCAGGCTGGAATGAAGAGGGTTACTGACAGACCTGTGTGAAGGACAATGAGTAACAAACGATGGCAGCTTGGACTGCACTGCCAGTTGAGTAATCTGTGCCCACGTTTCTTCATGAACGGTGGGCCGTCCTTCTCCCACCAGAATGGACATGCAGTAGCTTGAGTCCACTCCCAGGACCACGCGTGTTTTCGGGTGGGCTGCCACAATGTGAGAGGCTGCCAACAGGACGCCTTCTGCTTCGGCCTTCTGAGCTGAGCTGGAAAAATCTAAGGGTTTAACTTTGAGAGTGTTACAGGTAGCACACATCATTCCTGCTCGGGGAGAAGGCGATGTGCCCCCATCAGATACAATCCAAGGGGCATAGGCACTCAATTGGGCAATAGCCCCCGGCTCAGTGGGAGCTGTGGTGGAGGAGGACTTGAGGGCCCAATGTCCAAATACCCCTTGGGCCTGATAAACAAATCGCTCCCAGGTAGCAGGGGCTCCCTGGAAATGGGGGGCCGGGGAGAAGGTGAGGTATGGGAGAAGCTCCACATGAGGCCCCTTTAGGGTGCCTGTGGCAGATTTACCCCATGGGAGAGCACACTGGATAGCAAGCATGGCAATGCCCACAGGCCCATAACGATATTTGGGTCCTGACAGCTTCCAGGCCTGATTGTGGACAGGGAGGTCCTCTTGGGACACAGTTACAGCCACATGGTCTGAGGACACAGTGAGGGTAATCTGAATAGGGTTGGTGGGATTCCATCGAGCCAAGGTGGGCCCAGAGCCCAACCAGGCAGCCAGGGAAGACACCGCCTGCTCAGCCTCTGGTGTCCAAGGGGTTTTAACGTTCCTGGCATATCGCTGCAAAACAGATAGTTGTGGTAACAAAGCAGCAGGGAGAAACTGTCTGTGATAGTTAGTTACACCTAACACATGCTGCACTTCATGTCTGGGGGGAGCTACCCCCAGGGGGAAAGAATTTGTGAGTGGGTGGTAAGTAGAGTGGCGTAGCTGTCCCTTCTCTACAGTAAAACCTAAAAACTGAAAGGTAGAAGTAGCAGTGAGGACACTTTTAGGCAAACTGAGGTTCCACCCATCAGTGGGTAAAGTGGCCTGAACCTGTTCAGTGACCTTTTGTACTTTAGTTGGTGTGGTGTTGAGCAGTTCAGGCTCGTGGGGGGCACTGGCACCCGATAGGGTGACTGGTAGTGCATCGAGCACGGCTTTGGCCATTTTAAAACGCCGTAGCTCCTGAACCCCAAGGAGTGGCATGGGTCCCACTAGGGCCCGGAATGTTACTGGTGTGCGGCCTATGGATGCGTGTACCTTTACTTCTGGACGGGGTTCTGTGCTGTTGAGGCCTTGCACATAAATGGTGTGTCCCGTGGGAGTGTGAGGGACGTGAGGAGGAACAATGGATACCTGTGCCCCCGTGTCCAGCAAAAAGGGGATGACAAGACCCTTGTCAAAAACTAGCGGATAATAGGGGCGGGGGTCCCCTTGCCGGGTGCTGGCCGCCGCCGAGCACCCAGCCATTACCTGTTTTTTTGGCTGGGAAGTTTCTGGGCGCTCTTCCCATCCCAGAGTTATGGCCAAGGCTCTTTGCTGCTCGCTATTGAGCTTACGTACAACCTCCTTAGTGAGGCCCTTGTACAATAAGAACCCAAAGATTTTGCGTTCTGTAAATGAATGCTGTGAGTACTGGGACCTGGGTTGTGAACTGGTATGTGGTGGGGGTGGACTGGCGTGTGGTGGGAGTGGACTGATGGGTAGAGCTTGGGCTGAGGGCCATCTTATTTTCTCGAGGGCTTCATAGAGCCGCCCAATGGGGCGCCCAGCATACCCCCTTAGCCACAGAACTGCCCCAGTGTCAGGGGTGGTACTGTTATTCATGGCTAAGTCAATGGCAGCTTCGTCTATGGGTATCTCGGTGGGGTCAATAATATGCCTAAAGGCATTGACGTGGTTAATATGGGCCTGAGTAAGTCCGAGAGGGTGTTGGGTAGGGGACCATAGCATGATGGACCCCCCTGCGATGGCACATCTCAGGGAAGAGATGTCCTTGACGCTTCCTCTGGGGACTTGGAGCCCTTGAAGGGAGTGCAGTGAATGGAGGAAGGCCAGGGCTGGGGCAGTCAGGGGCCATGCAGTGTTAGACATCACCAGGCTCCCTGAGAGACCCCTGGACCAGCTACTGGTCCTGGCTAATACTATGCCCTCTTCCCTATCCAATAACTCCTGTCCATTTTCCAGAGCCAGGCGGCCTAGCCACAGTAGTGGTGGCTCATTGGCCCCCCTAGCGGTGTCTGAGATGAACTCCTTCATCTCTGCTCTGGAGCGGGGTCGGAGTTCTGTCACCTGTGTGGTGTTGCCCTGGTCATCAATCTTTATGCGACTGATGGATACCGGCAGGGCTTCACCAGAGGTGACAGTGGGTGCAGGTTCATGGGCTTGGGCCTCTGGAGGGGCTGAAGGTAGGGCTGGGTATAGTGGGGTTGTCTTGAGGGGAGATGAGGCCTCTGGGTGGGTATATGGGGATGGTTTTTCAGGGGATTTATTGGGACTGGCCAGCCTAGGGGTCAGTGGTGGTCCCTCCTGGCTAGGCTGGCTGGTGGCCTCCTTGGCTGAGGTCATTAGGGCCCCATGGAAAACAGTTAGCTTATCAAGGGCCTGAGCCAGGATCTCATAGGTAACTGTGGCTACCTTTTGGGGCTTATATATGTCATGCCACAGTTTCTTGGGCTTTCGAATTTCATCCAGCCTCTGCATCAGTTCTGTTAATATCTGGTGGGTGGGGGACCCCTGCAAAATTCGAGGTTCAGGGGCAAGCTTAGATGGGCCCCCCCCCGCAGGCTTTCATGACCCTTCCCACCTCTCTCCAGAGGCGGGTGGGATCTGAGTCTGCGGCTGGCTCTCCTGCCTTAGTGCAGACTGGCCGGAGGCTGGAATCAGCGGGGCTGGCCCTGAATGTGGGGTGGCCGGTTAAGAGGCACCCCACATCTGTGAGCCCCAGGTGGGTGGTATACACCCTGGAGCTCTGGCCTTTGCCAATTGTACAGACCCATTCTAGGGCCCCAGGCTGCTGTTTGCTTTGCAGCAAGTGGTATTGTAGGTGGTTGGTCTGATCTTCCTCTGTCCCAGAGGTCTTGGCCTCTTTCCAGGGACAGGGAGGGCAGTAATTGTTACCCCAAGATCCTATTCGTGACGCCATGTCCCTGCCAGCAGGTATATGGGATCTTGGGGAGCAATTACCACACAGGTGGGGTGCAAATAAATTTATTAAGAAAATGCAAAAACAGGAAAGATTCAATAGTGAGGGGTATGGGGTTTGTTAAAGTGGACAATTGGGGGGGGGGTTTCTTTTAGTAAATGGGATAGGGGGTTTCAATAGTGGGGTACAATACAGTGGGGTATAATACAGTAGGCAACCAATTAACACTGAAGCCTAAATGTAACAGGTGGCTAACAATTCCTATGTAAAAAGTGTGTCACAGCAGCATATAATCAACTAATAACATGGATAAAATGTGTTAAACAACCAACAATTTCAGGTAACAATGTAAATGTAAAATGTGAGGTGTATTAGAGAGAAAAGGGGGTAACCAATGGGGTTTTATGCTAGAAAGAGAAAGAGAAGACAGGCTGTAAGTTGGAACAGCAGAGAAGTAAAGGTTGGGGAATGGGGGAGGAGGAGCACATGGTGGGGGGAGATTTAAACTCAGGGAGACACAGAGCAGACAGCAGAGAGACAATTATACAAACACAGCAAAATCTTATCTATGATTTAACTTAACCAAACTACACAAATTAGCAAATATCAAACACAATGCAACAATTTCCTAAACCTAACTTAACTACAGCTATGAAGAATGAAATTACAACTTATCTAGCTAAGAGAGGTTTTGAGACACAGACCAAGGGGAGTTTAAGAGAGGTTTTGAGACACAGACCAAGGGGAGTTTAAGAGAGGTTTTGAGACACAGACCAAGGGGAGTTTAAGAGAGGTTTTGAGACACAGACCAAGGGGAGTTTAAGAGAGGTTTTGAGACACAGACCAAGGGGAGTTTAAGAGAGGTTTTGAGACACAGACCAAGGGGAGTTTAAGAGAGGTTTTGAGACACAGACCAAGGGGGGTTTAAGAGAGGTTTTAAGCAAGGAGTTTAAGAGAGGTTTTAAGACACAGAGTTTAAGTCTGTGTGTTGGGGAAACAGAGCCAGCAGCTAGAGTGATTAAGTATAGAAAGTTTCACAGAAGAGAGGTTCTCACCAGTCCCCAGACAGCAGCAAAGACTGAAGCAGCAATCAACATCAGAAGAAGCCAGGAGGGCTCAGCACGGTCTTGATCAGCAATAGGTCTCTCAGGCAGCAATTCGTTCTTCGTGGGGTGGGGGGGTTAAAAACGGGGGTACGCTCAAAAATAAAACGAGAGCGGGGGGTTTAAAAACGGGGGTACGCTCAATAATAAAACGAGAGCGGGGGGGGTGTTTAAAAACGGGGGTACGCTCAATAATAAAACGAGAGCGGAGAAAGGACCCCCCAGAACCCCTGCCTGATCAGGCCAGGTAGCAATGCAGGAACCTTTCTGATGCTAGTTTCAAAATGCCTGTTCTTAAAAGCAAACTCAGGCAGTTTCCCTGCCAGTAATGCTGATAGGCTCCTTCTGTCACAGGGGAGGAGTTCAGAGAAAAACTACAGGTGAGTATAGAGACATGCCTGGACAGAGTTCCCCCTCATGACTCAAAAGCACATGAGGCCTATGACTCATGCCCAGGATCTTCAAAGTACATTGGTCTTACAGCTTGGACAGAGCCTTGCCCTACACCGAGCCCAGGTTTAACAAGGTGATAACAGGACCAACCCTTTGAACAGGGCAGTTATCCCACTTAAGCACAAGTGGCCATCCCTTTGAGAAGGGCAATGGCTCTTTGTAAACAACTTAAGGGGCCCTCCCTTTGAGAAGGGCAGTGGCCCTGGTAAATAATTTTAACAGCCAGGGAGGGGCGGCCACAGGAGAGCAAAAACAAAATGGAGAACGGGACAGCTGTAACAGACAAAATGGAGTAGGGGGAAAGCTGTAACAGACAAAAACATGTTGAGTGACAAAAATAGCATTTTTATGGAAAAACCATGTTGATGGAAAATTTCCAACTGGCTCTACTTATAGCCCAGTACTGAATTTTTTTGGTAGCCCAGACTGGATGTTCAAAGAATCCAGATAACTGTTGTCAATCACATTTAAAATAATTCTTAAAACTATTTCCATTCATACAGTGTCTCTTTTAAGCAGAAGAAGTCCTTTTGAATAAACATTCAAAACAAATTGATTAATTGAGGCTTTTTCCTGGGACACATCTGTGGAATTCACACATCTGTGGAATTCACTTGGCTGTGGTGCATTTTGGAAGAAGTTTGGTGGCTCCTTAGTGGCTGTTTTGCTGACAGTTGTTTTATCTAAGGGCTTGGTTACACTTACAGCTTTATAACGGTTTTGGTTATACCCGCCTTCAGATACAGCTCCAGGGATAGCGCCCCAGCGTGTCCACACTCACAGCCACAACCGCACTGGCATGGCCACATTTGTGGCACTTGCCGCAGTGGGGGAGTGGTGCATTATGGGCAGCTATCCCAGCATTCTGCTGGGTGCAATGTACTTTTCAAACGAGGGAGGTGGGGGGGGGATGTGTTGTGTGTATGCGGAGAGAGAGAGAGTGGATTTTTGGAGCGCTGAGAGTGTCAGCAAACTGTCTTTAAAATGCAAAGCTTGCTACTCTTCTTCTCAGTGCTCAGAAGGTAAACATTTGCATTGCTGATTTGCCGAGTTACAGATATTTAATGAAAATAAGGACATATTAAATGTTCACTGAGAGTGGGAATAAACCATCTCCTGTGGAGATCAAAAGACTTTTATCAGCAGCAATAGAAGAGAAAGTCTAGGAAAACTCTACTGAAGAACTTAAAATGCACCAACTTTCCCATGTCACAAAGAACGAAGACAAACTATTTTTTAATGGACAGTACAAAGTACAGTGGTAGAGCAAGCAATGGAGAAGGTCACATTAAAAAGGACAGGTGAAACTGGATGGAACTCTCCACCAACTCTTGGTTAGCTAGAATAAAAACCATATTCACAGCATGCGTTGGGGGAAAAGTGGATTCTTGACAAGTGGTTCTATACTCTTATCATATTCATGTACAAATAGGGCAACAAAGGAAACCTACAATTCTTCTAATCTTTGGTCTGTAATCTACAAAGTTTAGCCAAGGTACTGAGTCAATATTTTTTGCAAGACTAGTTTTTTTTTTTAACCAACCAAGAAATCAGGCATCCTTTTGATCAGAATTCTCCACAGTAGATTACCTCCAAGTGATAAATGAACTACTGGAGAAGATGAATGAATGGAATAAACCCCTGTATATACTACTCACTAACTGTGAGAAAGATCTTAATTCAGTTGAAAGAACTCTGCGTCTTGGAACTCTGTAGAACTAAAGAGGCAGAGCATGGATGATTACATTCAGCGTCTGAGAAACATCAATGTAATTGAATCAACTATGTTATATTTAACAGTGGGAAAGATCAAAAGAGAGTGGTTCACGGTAAAGATACTTTACCACACTCTCTGTGACTAGATTAGAGGGGCACCGTGAATTTCAGCTTGACAGAAGGCACAGGGAATATCCAGCAGTTTGGAATCATTCCAGATGTGCAAGGTGTACATAAATGTGCAGGTTGTAATCTGGGAGGTGCTACATCAGTGCACGAGGTGGCAAGCCCGTCTGTGCTGCTGTTGGTTCCTCTGTGTGCAAGGAACACATGAGATTTGCTGGCAGTGGCATGCTAGTTTAGCAAGTACTTCAGATAGCTATACAAACAAATAAAACAAACCAAAAGCTGCCGAGGCCAACTATAAAAACTAGAAATTGGGACTGAGAACCAATTTCAGCCCGGATTCTGCTTAACAGATACACTCGATCATCGAATGCCTTACCAGAACAGATAAGTATAGTCTTTTTTTAATGAAGCAGAAGAATAAATCTCTTTAGGTACAAGAGCAAGCATTATGCTATAGTTTATACTCAGGCAGAACTTCCATTGAATTGAGCTAGAATTTTGCAGGAGTGAGGATGGCAGTATCTGGCCAGAATTATCTGCCAAATGAAGCAATCATGATATTGTTATACAATAAAAACAAGACTAATGGGACCTTATAAGAGGGATAAGGCAAAAATGCCACATTTATTGTAAATATAATAAAAAGATAGAAAAACCCCACAATTCTATATTACTATTATTCCTCTATGTATTCATATATCCATTCATACAAGTTCTGAGCAGATGTTATAGTTACCAGCCTAAGAAGTTGCTTGTGACAGAGTACTGGCCAGGTAGCCTGTACACGAGTGGAGCAGAGTTTGGGTCAGATTCACATCTGATGCTCCTGGCAGGTGGTGGCAGAATTAGAATAAAAGTTCCCAGTCTTTAGAGTCTATTTTTATAGGATTTTGTTCCTATACCAGTTGTGGCAGGGTGGGCCTGACCCAGCCTGCCGCCCCTTTAAGAGGTAGAAAAACCCTCTGCAAACCTCCCTGCAGAGAAGCCTAATAAGCCACCTGGGCTGCAGAGCAATCAGCCGTAAGGGTTGCACCTGGCAGCCTCCCCAGGAGGGATAAAAGCCTGCCAGGCAGGAAGCCCAGGATGGTGGTAGGGTGGTGGTGTGGAGGAGTGAGATAGAAATAAGGAGCTGTGGATAGAGCTGTGTTTAGAGCTGTAAGCTGTAGAGCTGTGTTTAGAGCTGTGTATAGTAGGTGGTGGGGTCTGCACAAGCTGCACTGTAAATAAAGAGCACTGTTTGGAGCCAAAGAAAAGTCTCCTGCCTGTGTTTGGAGTGGGGCGAGAAGGCGATCTGTCACACAGTCCATTGGAGTTGCTTTGTCATGCTGTTTGTCATGATGACTCCACAATGGCTGTCAGGTGCTTTGTCAGTTCTCTCCTCCTTTTGAGATGTTCAGGTGGATTCCAATTTGCCCTGGGGGTGGGGAGTGGGGTGTCCCTGATTGTTTCCACTTGACACCTTCTTCAGCCAATGGAGGCTGGATTCTCCAGCTCTTAGGCTGGCAACTCCCTAACCATTCATTCATCATTTAAACCAAGCACTCATTCACATGTCTTCTTTAACTTAATCACATTTATCTTATTGTCTCCTTAACTTTCAGGGTCTTACTAATCTATTTGAGACTCCCTGTTTTTATAAAACTACAGAGGGTGGGAGTCTCTATGTACTGTTACTATTGCAATGTATCAATTACAAAGTATCGCCTTGGGCACAGAGTCAATTAACAGCTTACAAACTTTACATAGATACAGTCAGCAGCTTGCCTTCTTTAAGATGGCTTTCTAATATATATACAATATGAATTAAACTGGACCTTGCTTGCAAAAATTGGAGCCAAATCCTGAAGTTCACATTCAGTTTTTACTCCAAAAAGACTCCTAGTTACACAATCCCACATCTTTGCCCCTCCCTACCCATAATCCACTCAGGGCTGGCGACAGCAATTTTGGGGGCCCCTACTCTGTTCGTTTGGGGGACCCCAACTCTGATCGTTGGGGGGCCCCCAGCCTATTCTCCTTCCCCCCCATGCCTGACCCGCCCAGCTCAGCCTCCCCCCCACTAAACCTCCTTCCCTCCCGCACCCACGCCTCGGCCCCCGCCCCCGCGGAGTGGCGCGCCCGGCCAGTCCTCTGCAGCTGCTGGGGCCAGGGAGGCGATGGAGCCGGCATCCAGTGGTGCCACCGGGGGGCTCCCCCCCTGCCAAGGGCTGGCCCGGCTCATGCTGCAGGTGGGCGGGGGAAGCGCTGCAGCCAGGGGTGCCTCGGGGCGGCTCCTGGGGCGCGGGACGAGCCGCCGGCTGAAGGGCTCGGGAGGCAGCTGGCCACTGACACCCGGACACAGCCCAGGAAAGAGCGGCCGGGGAGATGCGGTGCCCAGGGGGGACGACTACGGGTACAGCTGTGTACCGGTCCCAGGACTTAGTACCCCCCTGTCACCGGCCCTGAATCCACTTCCTGCCCCATTTATTTGCAAGGTAGAGAATCAGGTGTGGAGTCCCTGTTCTCCCATCTCCCCCCCCCCCCCCCACCTACCACACTGTGGACAACTGGGGTGTCTGCCCATTACAAATATGCTACTGTATGTAATTATAACCATCCAGGGTAAACATTTAGCAATCACTACTGGCTGTGCTACAACTAGTAGATAATATCTTTGTTGCGTTTCTTTTCTGCTGTTGGAATATGGTCTTTCAAACCGCAAGCAGCCTATCACTTACTAATCTGGCCATTGTGTAACTAATACAATAAATATGTCTCCTGTAAAATGTAGTGAAGTAATGAGCAATTTAATGAGTTAAGCAAAGAAAGATATAAAGTGAAAATAAGAAACCATGGAAACTAGCTCACTAATCCTAGCCAAGTGCCAGCAGACTAATGAAGATAGACGGAGAGCGAAAATGAGAATAAAAAGGAGAAACTGCTCTCTAAAAGCAGAGATATGAGAGATTCACACCTTTAAAAGATTTCAGCAGTTGGCTTCATGCGCTAAGACATTTCCTTTTTCAAAAATAACACAGAATGGTTTACTGTACAGGACAGCAAGCCATAAACACCTTTCTTACCCAGATCTTTTCGTTTACCTCTGATTTACTGGGCTTTTATGCCGGATCACATGTCTTCTTTTAGATCCACATATGTGGTGCTGTTTGGCAACATTAATCAATTTGACCCTCCATCTTTCACCCCTCCAAAGTACTGGAGATCAGTCAGAACCAAAACTCCATATCCCAAGCACGCCTAAATTTGGGGGATGTACTGCTGCAGTTCTCTGTTTCAGGCCTGGCCTTAGAGAAAATGGCACCCTTGGTAAACTTGTATTTTGGTGCCCCTAGCCACTGCTGCCCCCCTCCCCCTGACATTTGCCTCTTTGGCTTCCCTCCTGGACCCACTGTGTCTTCATCTTCCCCCACCCCCCATCTCCCCTGGGCCCTTCCACCCTCTCTCCCTAGCACTCTTCCACAAGCCTGCCCTACTTCCTGCCTCTTGACAACAATAACCCCCCTCCCCTGACCACAGCACCCTGGGCCTTCACCCATGTTGCTCACCCATAAGGCCAACCGTGCTCTCTTAAGTTTGGGGCTCAGGTCTCCCAGATTCCAGTTTTGTGCCAGAGGTAATCTCTGAGAACAGCTGTTCTCACATAATGTTGGGTCCATAAAACGCCACTGAAACATGATGTCAGGTAGCAGGGACATGAGTGGGGGAGGGGTGGGGAGTGTGCCAAATACAACTGTGATGTTACATCCCATATTCTTTATGGAAATAGTTCCTATTCATATCATAAGCATAACATATATTGTATGCAAGATGGGTCTTGTAAGGTATCATTGGAAAGATTATCATTTACTGACTGTGATTATCCAATGGGTATGCCTGTATCATTTCTGTATCTAAAGTTCAGAATATTGACTCTGAGAAGGGGCCTTACCGCTGGAATTTATCCACAGACACTCAGAGTTGATTGGCCATTGGGTCTCAGGGCCTGTGTGACACACAGGCAAACTCTGTGCCAGCATTCCCTCTAATGCTAGAAGGCAAGAGAATACCACTACCAGCCACTAAGGGTGTTATCCCTTTAGCTCGCTGGTTCTCAAACTTCTCAGTTCAGTGACCCCTTTTTGGTATGCTGTGTTCTCTCATGCCCCGGGTATGTCTGCTGAAATGCTGCCGAATTGAACTCTTCTGCTTTCAGTGGCATTTCGGCGGACACGCAGCATTCGTCAAATGTAACTCTGCTCCTTTGTGACATCACTGTCTTTAGATTTTAAGCTTTTGGGGGCAAGGCATTCTATTCCATGCTTGTACCGTGCCCCCCCTTCCCTTGATTGATCCCTGGGCATTACTATAATAAGTAATAATATTGCCCCCTGTGGCGGAGTCTGGGTTTTGCAAGCGGGAGTGTAGTGGGGTGACTGCCCCACTCCAGTGGAGAAGAGTTTAAAACAGCCCTGAGAAGGGCTATGGCTGGGAGCAAGCAGCTCCCAGGCTGAGTAGGGAAAGCTGGGCTGATTGGGAAGCAGGCTCAGCTGGGTGGCCACGCCCCAAACAGACCAGGCCCTTATAAAAGGGCTGAGGAGGCAGGGGTCTGACAGAGAGTCTCCTCCGACTGCAGAGGAAAACAGGCCTGGCTTCTGGGAGCTTGACAAGGTATCTAGAGTGGTGCAGGGCTGGGGGAAGGTAGGAGGAGCTGAGCAAGCTCTAGCCTAGAAACCCCCAGGCTGTAGGGCCTAGGGGAAGGCCTAGCAAAGGGGTACTGGAGTTGCAGGGGGCAGCCAATTGCTACTGAGATAGGAGTAGCAGGCCAGCCCCCCTTGCCTGTGATGAATGGCAATGATACTGCAGTCTGCCTCAGTGAACGGGGGCAAGTGGTGACTGGCAGTTGCCTAGACTGAGATAAGGTGGGGATAGAGGGTGGAGGGTTCCCCAGGGAGGGAAGACCCTAAGACCTGAGGGGATACTGCAGGGGTGCAGCACCCTTGGTAAGAGGGCACCGGGGTCCGGGAGGGACATGGGGCCAGAGCAGCAAGCGGGACATCGGCCTGCAGAGGGTGCTCCGGATGCTGGTGAGCTAATTCCCAGATGGACCAGCAGGAGGCGCTGCAGGGGTGAGTCGCCGCCCTGCTACAGGGAGTGAGAGGGCGCAATGAGTTGTGGTTGGTGGGCTGGAGAGCAAGCCAGCTCCACGCTCACCCTGGGCAGGAACGTCTCTTGTCCCACAGAGCTGGGCCTGGCTCTCCACTCTGGGCATTGTGACGTAGTGTGTGGGGTCACACTGTCACGCGGGATAGCCTGGCCACTCCTCTGTTATGAGTGAATGGCATTGGAACACTAGGCATGAGGCCGCAGCGCCATGCAACCCCGTGTGCCATGTCCCAGTGCCTGAAGCAGGGATTTGGGCCCAGCCCTGCAGGACAGGAACTGCTGCTTCTGGGTGGGTGCAGGTGGGCTTGCTCTCCAGCCCCGGAAAAGCACTACCTTTTGGGGGGCAGTTACTCCCTGCCACCCTATTAGATCTGCCACAGTTTCCCCATGCCTAGCCTCAACTCTGGGTTCAGACAGCAGTGGGTCTACTGCTTGCAAATTACTGCTAGGGCAGCAGGCATGAGAGACTTTAAATGTCTCCCTGAAGTATGTTCCCTGAAACATCCTTCAGACACTAACTTTAATACTGGGGACAGGTGACAATTGTGGAGGTGGCATGTTTTGTTGTAACTTTTGCTTTTTAGGTTGGTTCTTGTCTCTTACGCTGGCTTTGTATCCACATCTCTCCATTGCCTTAATGTGTTTCATCCTGGTAAAAGGTGACTCAGGCCCATTGTATCTTTAATGCACATTTGCTTCTGTATGATTCTGTATTTTCACACCTCTCACCCCAATTTTACTAAGTCATCCATAGGACAGATCTTCAGTATTGACTTCAATGGCGCAATGCCAGTTTATACCAGCTAACGATCAGCCTCTACAATCTGATGTTCACTCTACCATTTTTGCTGGATTCTACACTATTTAGCTGAGTCTAAGGTCCATCAGAGGTGAATAAGGCCCCAGTATATAGTAAAGGCCAGATTTACTGGTTGGCTCTACTTTGGTACAGTAATGTAAAGCAGCTACAAACACCAAGTTTATGGCTACTTTGCATCACTGAAACAGCATAAAGTAACAGGAATGTATTGGTGAATCTGGACCTACACTTCTAACCTGTCCTCCCCCCCTCCCCCTCCAATTGTGACTAAAGCTGGTCAGCATTATTTCTGAATATTTTTTTCATCCAAAAATCCCAGTTTTGAAAATTAAGTTTTGTGAAAAGAATTGTCCTTGAAATGTTCTGTCTGTTCAACAGAAGTTTGGAAATGAAAATGTGTTAGTGTTTCCTCCACTACCTTTTTCAGTGGCAAATTGGAAAAAAGAAAAATTGGAGAGAAGGGGATAAACAAACCGAAAAACAGAATTTTTCCTAGGTGTTTTGAAAAAAATTAAAATCAATGGGAAATTCCTTTTGGAACCTATAGAGCAAAAATAATTTTGACATTTTCAAAATTTTGCTTGGGAGACTTTTTCCGTTGTTGAACCAGCTCTAACTGGGAAGATCCAGTTGTCACAAAGTAAACCGTTATGTTGTTGCCTCGTTAGCCCTGTTTTACTGAATACTTTTTATATCCAGTTAAACAATAGCAGCCGCAAAAATGGTAATTTACCCAACCTTTCCACACTCATCTCATTGGGATGTGATCTGAAGATCTAATTGGTGCAACTTAAATGCTAATTTTAGAGAACACGAAACTTTCTTCTAAAAAATAAACGAAGGAAATTAAATGTAAAACACTTAATATATTTATATTTATCTTCTGTCCCTGGTGTTCTGATTATTTTATTATGCTTCTGTTTCTGTTGCAAAATATTACCTTAAAATATTCTACAAAGGGGCCACCCTACTAAACCTCACTGGTGTAAATTCAGAGCAAACGCCATAGGCTTCAGTAAAGTCTCTCTGGAATTGCAAAGGTGTTATGGAGATCAAAATCTGCCTGGATGTACTATGCAGCTAAATTAAACTTGCTGCTAGAATCTTTTTGCATTTCCTTTCTTTTTGGACTTTAACTGGGCAACCTCAATGTTTCATCAACATGGCCCTTTTGTTTTTGATAATACCTTGCAGCAAACAAGAACATGCCCCCAAGCATATCTTGGAAAAAACATGTCAGGTAAATGAATCTGTTTATGAGAGATCAGTGATAGCTGGTTCAATACTATTTAATTTAAGACTACATTTTAGACTAAGGGTGGGGACTCACATGTAGTGGGTTAATACATACATGACCTTTAGCATATCCTGCCCTTCCTCAAGCTGAGATAATGTTCCATAACAAATTTATTGTGTTGTGGAGATGATTTGTTGGCCTGCAGAAGTAACCAGTCAGAACAAAAAGAAAAGGAATTGAGGGGAGGCCACTGATTGGAAACCCTGCTTTGTTTATTCTTGTATCTTCATTATAATTCCTTATTTATACTGTCTAAAAAGACACCTATCCGATGATCAAGCTCTAATGGATATTTCCAAATTTATGCATGTTCTGCCTTGTCTTGTAGTTTGTCATTGATGGTGCCTCTAGATCATAATCCAGTCAGAGCATGGACCTTTTTTCTACTTGGCACTGACCTACTGCTTCATAACACCAGGTATATTTACAACACTGTGTAAGTTAATAATAAACAATAATTCATCCATAAAATGTATTCACCTTGGTCAGAAACTTGGCAAGCAATGTCCAGCCTAGAGGAATTTTTTTCCCCTGCAAATTCCTCCCTACCCACAAAGAAAAATAATTCTAACCATTTTTATGTCTGAATCAGAGAGAGCAAAACCAGAAATTTCCCATTTTAAGAACCATTAACTTTACTTACTTTTGCATTAGCATACCTAACAGAAAAGTTTTGAGACTGACATTTTACATAAATTATTTGTAAAGGATTTGGGGTTTTATTAAAGCTAGATGTATATTTCTGAGTCTTTTCAGGGTATATTTGCTTGAATATGCTTTGTGTTCATGCACCTTCTTGTGTTTATTTTGCAAGTGTTTGCAGAAACCACAGATATTAGAGAATATTTGTGGAATGTGCATTTTGACAAATAGACACAGCTACATGCACGGATACCTCCCTCTAGCTGGACCCTTTCCCTGCTGCAGAATGAAACTCCCTCCCTGTAAGGCATCTTTTAAAGCCTACTGACTTTAGGAGAAATGGACCAATGTGAATCTCATACTTTGAACCTTCTAATGGTGATGCACGGCATTGTTATAACTAGGTGAGATGCTCGGATACAAAGGTAAAAGAATCTTTATAAAACAGACTCTTGGGGCTGGGTCTCCCTCTCACTGAAGGAAATTTGATTTTTGCTGCTGATTTCAACAGAAACAAAATGGGGGACCTTACGGCTGTCCTGAAATAGAGGATTAAAATCTTTTCTCTTTATACCAGAGCAATTCTGCTGATTTTTTTTTAAGAGAAGATAATTTCGCCAAGGGCTTATAATGTGATATTAAATGTATCTAATCCTTGTGTGAAATCCCTCCCATATAATGATGATCTGGCAAATTTTCAGATTTTTTGGGGTCAATTTGTAGTGCTCAATTTTGTTTGGCTTGTTGGTCTACTTTTGTTCTATTTTGACTGGAAAACAGTTTTTTTTTTAATAAGCTTCGGTTGCTTCAATTAATTTTTCATTTCCATTTAAACATTTCAGTGTATTAAACTCATGATCATATCCATAGCATCTAAGTATTTTTAAAGTAAAATGACCAATTCCAGAGCTATATTTGCTCAGAAAACCTGTCAATTTATTTTGAGTCTTACAGAAACAGGTAGGCATTGAATTAAGGTTGCAATCAGAAGTCCCAAAGTCTCAGGCATACCTCATTTTCTCTGTAGGCTGTCCCTTTAAACTCGTCTCCGTGAAAGAACAGTGCATTTATAATTTAGCTTGTCCTCAAGGAGAACTCTTCTCTGTGGGAGGATCCTCTTTAATTACAACTTCACAGTAATAAGATGAGAAATGAGCAAGCAAGAAAGTACTGTTGGAATGAGACATGATAAATCAGTTTGTCCAGGAAGCACGTTTATGCCAGATCTATCACCACATTCAGCGCAGTGCTATCTTTCTTATTTCAATAAGGAAATCTCATGAAGAAATTTTAATTGCATACGATTAGGTGAAAGTCAATGTGCCATAATGAGCAAAGTGAAACCTGCATTTTTTCTTCTTTTATCTTCATGCTTTGAGTTCCCAAGGATTAACACAAAATGATTTGCCCTTAAATTGCACCCTTCTTTTCATTTGTCTGAAGGATGTACATTTTAGGTAATTTAAAAGGCACCAAGATTTTACTGTGTGCTTCATGCCTGCAAGTTGGAAGTCAGAGGGAAAAAAAAATTCCAATTTTCAAAGTCGCCTATTGTTAAGGGTGACTGAATGGCAGCCTGCAATTATATGATTTCAATGTAATTCATTCAGTAGCGAAGAGGTTGGTTCATAGATGCCTGACTTAAAAGATTGGCATTGCCATGTGATTAATTTCCAAACTTTAGGGTATTTTCAACAACATACTATAGAAACATGTGACACTGACATTTTCTGGATGCGTGATCGGATTGCTTGATGACTGAAATGCTAGGCTTGTGGGGATCACGTCATCACTAGATTTTCAATTTCTTCGTAGTATGTGTGTGTGAGTGCTTACATTTGAACACACATGCACAAATTTATGCACACACATGTATGAGTGCACATCTCTGTACAGAGTGTGTCTACAGCTTTTCCAGGATTCAGTGCCTAGCCTTTCAACAGTTTATTTTTCCTTTCTTAATAGTGTGTCACTATTAGTGTGTGAATTTGATAGAGCCTAAGTCTTGAAAGAGATGTCATTAATATTTGATGTAGGATCATTTGAATGAGATTATTTACTTTTGGTAGCATAATCTGATTGAATTAAAATCAATACATTTGAGTATATGCAAATAAAAAATATGGCACAAAACACTTAATTTCTATACAGCAGTTTCCTTTCTGTCAGTGCTTGATAGGGCCAATGGATTCCCTAAGAACTTATATTTAGAGCTGTGCAAAATATTCATTGCTGAAAGTCAAACAGGTGAAAGTTGCCTGAACAGAGGAGAATTGAAATGAATCTGAAGCAAATGAAGCCAAAACAGTTTTTTCTCACATTGCAGTAGAAATAGGCAGTATTGCCAAAAACCCAGCATTCAAAAACCATGAGTCAGGTCCACAAAAATCACGAGTTTTAAAATGCAAATATATCTGGGTCTTTAATTGACCTTCTGGAATTTGAGTCTTTTTTGGATAGGGGCTATCGTGTTTCAAAGCTTTTTTTGCACCTGCACGTAGGCTAGTGACCTATCCTTTAACAGTGAGAGGTAGGATTTGCATGTAATCCCAGGACTCCAGGGGCTTGGTGTGAAACAAACAAACCACCCCAAATATCATGAGACTTGTGATAAAATGGTGAGAGTTGGCAAGACTGGGTCTGGTGCACAGAGTGCTGGTAAGTGGAGTCAAGAGTGAGGGATTTGTAGAATGCGAGGGCTCTCTGCACACAAGCCCTGTGCTTCCTTACTGGCTCTGTATCCTCCGGAACCTTCTCTTGTTTGCTGAATGGTGCTGGTTCCGGTGGAGTCCTGTGTAGAGTTTACACTGTGGGTGGTGGAGGGGCCTTTCACCTCCTGGCACACAGCCTCCTCAGCTCTGTGGAAGGGTCATCTGCAAGGTAGGGGAGATGATGCCTCAGAATGCTGACCCATCCTTTCACAAGCAGAGTGAGATCTCAGGAGGGTGATTGGGCCCTATTAATAACACGTAAAAATGACTAGTAGAAGTGGTTCTTCTAGATGTCATTCTCTCATGATTTCTAGGTCTGGTAACATGGGACCTTCTGGGGCAAGAAGCAAGTGTGCTTTGGTAAGCAGAGAAACTCCCTTCTCTAAAGAGATGAGGTCCCCTGTTTAGCCCCAAAGGGTTATGAGAGAGAAGACCTCAAACCTGTTACTGTCCCTAGATGAAGTATTGCCCAGCCTGGAAGTCAGTGTTATGAAATGATAAAAGCTGTTACATTGCCTGTTTGGTTCTTGTGGTGGAAGATGCACTGAAGACCAGAGGATGGGATGAGAAGGTAGAGATGGGCAGACTCAAATGGGTTGTGTTCCCCTCCCCCAGTGAAAGTTGTATTTCACGGGTCTATGTGACAAATATGCACATTTTTCGTCTCAGTATGAAACTATTGTCTATTTGTCCTGCATGTGGCACTCCCATTAATGTCAATAGCTGCTCTGTACGTAGCAAGAGTTCTCAGTGTGATTCAGAGATGAGCATTTCGCTCCATAATGTGGAGAGAGACTTATGTGCTACTTATTGGAAGTTTAGCCTACACTGATATTGAAACTATTTAAAAATTACCAAGTTACATAGTCACATGAGTCCTCCTGAAATCCACAGGTATCATGCTTCTAGCCTTTGTGCAACGTCTTAGAATATTTACCACCTGCCTGTGACTAGGGACAATGGCATCCCCCTCAGACACATACCGGGTAAAAGACATGGCATAAAAAAAACAAAGACCAGACACAGGGTTTTCAAAAGTCCCTAAATTACTTAGGAGCACAAGTCCCTTTGATTTTTAATAGGACTTGTGCTCCTAAATCACTTATGCCTGTTTGAAAATCCCATCCCAAAGCTACACATTTAACTAACAATCCACATTTTTTATTTCATATGAAACCTAATCTCAAAACATGTCACTCAGGCAGAGCTATACTGGTTCAAATATTCTCTGCCTATCTAGTATGATTTTCTGCCTACACTTAAGCCAAATTCTGATGATCACACTCACACCTCAGTTTCTCAGGTGCTACGAAGGGAACTATTATTTTTTCTCCCTAGCTTACCTGCAAATAGTTTCCAATAGTTTTGGGGAAAGAAACACATCCAGTTCCTTTACTGGCTCAATAATATACTGAAACAGAGATACAGTTTTTTGGTCCATGAACTGGCCTTGGGAGCTCTTGATTTCTAACTCTTGCTCAGCAACTGACTTTTCTTGTGCATTGAATGATCCACTGAAATCCACATGTTCAGGTTTGGGGAATTTTAAATCGGGCTAGCTACATATCTAGATGTCTAGCTAGCATCTCTCATGGCTTATTAACTTTTAAATCTGTATTTTTTTTAAAAAGGAAAGACTCAAAACCAAACAAAACATCCCCTTAAAGATGAAATAATGAATTTTTTCCTCTCCTCTCCTTCAATCCCTCAGCACTATCAGAAGATGACAAGCAGTCACTGCTATATGGATCTGTGGTAGCAGAGCTAAAGTGGTTTAGTACTTTATGCATGTGTGTTCAGGAGAAGGCCTGAGCATAGCAGTAGGAGTAGTCAGCACTGGTGTGGTTGGAATGCCTGTATATTTAGGTGCAGCCAAATTACATGGCCTGAATTGTACCAGTAACCAGGTGATTTGTTAGAACAATTTCAAAGCAATATGATCAAGTTTTCACAGCTACTGTAAGAGTTACAGACCTAAAAGAGGGTGAGGTGTGGAAAACTAGGTTCCCAAAATGTCTCAGGCTGGGTAACAGAAAAGGACTGTTGGAATACGACATTCTTTCGTTATTCCATTCTTTCCCTCCTCAGTCACTGGCTATGGAGTCAGAAGATCTTGCGGTTTTTGACAGCACCCTTCCCAGTCCTATCTGAGTGCTCTTATGATCCCAAGGTTATAGTTCCTGGAATATGTTAAAATAATGTCAATGACTGTAGCCTCACTATAAATTATTTCCACCTCTCTGTCAAATAAAGCACCTTAATCATATAATCAAAGACTGCTGAGGATGACTGAAAGGGACACTGTGTACCTGGAAGGAACAGGCAAAAACAGCACCTGTGCCTAGCACCTGAAAAGGACCTTCACAAATACTGATGCATCAATTCAGGTTCAGGTCATGTTCTGCAGCTCCTGTGTGGAATCCACCTATTTGCCTGGTCTAGCCTCTCCAGTGGAGAAGGAGCTGCCTGTTGTGGTGTTCCACCAGCACACGTTGTGTGTGTGCTGTTTCAATCCAGTGACCCACTCAATGCAGCCATGAAAACTTGGCGGCGTTTGACCTTTTCAACTGATTAAAATGCCTGGGGTTTGGCCGAGCTGAGTTTAGATCCAGCCGAGGCATTTTGAATTCAGGATGACAATCCAATATCAATTAAAATGACAGTGACAATGCTCTTCTTGTACAGCCCTTTAATACAAGCTGTAAGACATGGAAGAGCTTGGTGGGTTTCTTTGTGGCTTGTTCCTCTCCTAGCCTCTGTATTTTCAACTAAGGGGACACGGTCCCCTGCCAGGAGATGCAGGCTATTTAAATGCTCCATTGGAGAGGGATTAAAGTTTATGCAAGGTCACTGGGGATGTGATAATTATAATCACAGGTTTTTGGCTCCACAATGACAGCCATTTGTTATTTTCGCTCGAGTAATTCCTGCAGCTTGGAGCTGTTGACAAGCGTGCACTGATTTACTGGCCCTCGCCCCCCCTCCCCCCCCAGGTCCCAAGGCAGTGGCCGCTCTGAAGTCTGACACCCCTGCGTGGCTCCCGCTGCTTTCAGTATCTTTTCTGCTGCGAGTTTCAATACCGGCTGAAAATTGGAGAAAAATATTGTGTTAGTTTATAATGGGATCAGAGGGAGAGATGTAGGGCTGCCGAGTTGTACTCCTGTGTGGCTTCCCCACCCCCATCTCTCCATCCAGCACTGATCGTTATCTGGGGAGGGGGCTAGGGGTTAATAAGCTACTGATATGATTTGCTCTCTAAGATCATTTAAGCATGGGGTGGGGGTTGTCCTGAGTTTTGTGATGGACAGAAATGAAGTTCAGGGGAAAAAAATCCCAGTCTTGCCATAAACAAGCAAATCCCCCCTCCTGTCTGTCTGTCTGTTCAGCTTCCTGTTCCTCCTCCTCCTCCCTTTCTTTTGATTTATGTTGCCTTATTTTGTTTGTTTTTGCAATCAGAGGTAAGCACATTTTAATATATATTAAATAGTGATAAATTGAGAATATCTGATGGCTTAGTGCCGATATGACATTCGTCTTTATGGGTGGGGAGATTGATAACTCATGAGTGGAGTGAAAAAAATCAAGCAAAATCACTTAATAGGAATCTTTTATGGAAGAACATTTTTCTTTTGTGCAGGCACTTGCTGCCATGATAGCTGCTTATATTTCATTTACCTGCCTTACCTGTGCATTCCCTAAGCCCCCATTTTCTTCACCTATTCCCTTCTCCCCCACAAAAACCTAGATCCTTTCCCGTTGCTTTCAGCTCATCACCATTCTCCATCTGTCCTTTTGCTAATTCTGTTTTCCCCAATCCACCCATTCTTTACCTACAGGTGTATCATCCTCTTTATTTTTCTTGCACAACCTCACAGACATCTCACCTCCTCTTACTGCCCACCCATGTTGCTCATGTTGCCTCTGTGAAGGCCCACTGGGGTCCAGACACAAGGACGCCAGGAGAACTATGTGGAAAGCCCTAGTTAATACCCACTGAGTCTGGAAACCCAATAATTCTAGTCAGCTACCTGTGAGAATGCTGGTAACATGCAGCCCTTGATCTGGAGTGTCTCTCTCCCCTTCCCAGAACTGTGTTTCATTCCTTTCCCTTCCAAGTGCAGGGAGTTGAACATGATTTTGACCCCATTGCTTCCTTGACTCCTCCTCACCCCCAATCTACTTGCACTTTCTTCCTCCTCACTTGACTTCTTCCCTTACCACCGCCTTTCATCATTAGTCTCACCTCCTTCCTCACTGCACACCCATCTACGCATGCTTGTATTATCTCAGCTTTATATTTAGCCATTATAAACCATTTCCTCCTCCAATGAAGATTCCTTTTCTTGATGCACTCAGGACTGCTCCCCTTCCTTCCTTTTCTTAAAATGGGGATCCCTCTCTGGGCTGTTCATCACTGTTCCGTCCTCAGCCTTTCATACTCCAGCTCGGCTCTAGGGGAAATAGTCTTCACACATGATTCTCGCCACCTCTCCCAGCACAATGGCAGTGACTGCATTTTGCATTGCAGTGCTTTCACCGTAGTGAGAGTGCCTTCTTCTGAGTCATAAATGATCCCCCTCCATGCTTGTGCTCCCAGATCTCTTACTCTTCCCCTCCTTCTGTGTCACTGGACATCTTCCAACGTTACTGACCAATGCATTATTCCAGCTCCTACTTCTCCAGCTATCTTTTCACCCTCTCCAACATCTCCAGCTTTTAAAAGTTCTAGTGAAGGCCCTAAAATGTCTTCCCCAGCCCCAACTATCAAGCCCCTCAAGGATCCATCCCTTGCCTTTTTACCATGTTTTCTCACTCGGGCACATCTCATTGTTAGTATCCATCCTGGGATCTGACTTTGATCTTTCATTTCCCTTATTCTTTCAACTCTCTGCCTTCTATCTACCTGAATACTTAGAATGACCTTTGACTTTGTATTTAACTTTTTCTCCCCTCTCTCGTTTGTCATCTCATTTCTAGGACACTGCCAATATTTTCCCTTGCCTAAACTCTGCTTCTGTAGAAGTCCTTTATTCAGGTCTATTGTTTCCCTGTCAGCTATTGCAATCTATGGTGTTACTTCTGCATCCTAAGGATTGCTCACTAGTTAAGGACTGGCCATAGTGCGGTGTGCTCTGGCATTTCGTCCCCATCACCTGCCCTCAAAGAACTTTCAGTCTCAAATAGATAAGTAAAGGATTATTATTTCTGCTCCCCTCCAAGAGATTAAGCGAGTTGCCCAAGGTAATATAGGGAAGCTGTGTAAGAGCCAGGAACTGAGTCCAGATTTCCTAAATCCCAGCTCGCTGCCTTAATCACAAAGCTGTTGTTCCTGTCTAATGACTGTTGTGTCCACGTGTGGAAAATCTAACCCTCCCTGGGATCTGAACCAAGAACATTACTGCTTTTTGATGCCAAACATTGCAGCAGCAGGAGTCTCCAATACCGACAAAGTGGGTATTAGCCCACGAAAGCTTATGCTTCTATACTTTATAGTTAGTCTTTAAAGTGCCACAGGACTCTTTGTTACCTCTGCTATTCCAGACTAACATGGCTACCTCTCTGATTCTTGACATAATACAATACCTTAATGCAGCATTAGTGCTTGCCACGAGGAGGCAAGGTCACCTCACTATAGTGCAAATGACCATTGTTTTCTTTCTATGCTGAAAGTTCTCAGTCAACATTTGGAAGCAACGTGGTAGTGTCCACATACAACGTGCAATTTTTCATGTAAATTAAATGTGTACATTGGGGTGTGGGTCTAGAACCTTGGTCTTCTGCTTAAAAGAAAAAGCCACAAGCTTGTACAAGTCGAGCTAAAGCAGTCTGTAGATAATATTAACAAGTACTTTAGCTATGATGAGAGCAACCTCACCCTCTGATTCATACACACAGAGCCACTATGTTAGAGCACTGCATCTTCTCTTACATCATAGCATATAGATTATGGTCTTAAATTAAGTAATACCACCTGTTGTTGCACCTAGCATGTTTTCCCAGCCTCCTTAGCCTGAAGCTTTCCACTTTCTGTCCTTGAGAGCTTTTTATCATTCAAGGCAGATTCTCCAGCCTTCACCATCGCTGGACAGAGAATTTTTGGAAGGCCAGACTTTGGAACACGGCAATATGCTGCCATGTTCTACTTCCATCCCAGATGTGGTTGCACTTGCGAAGTGATTCTGCAGTGCAATGTTCAGAGCTGTGTGATACAGTGTAGATGAAAGGTGCTATATAAATGTAAATTTCAATTCATTTCATTCATTCATTCAACAAGCTATCAGCACAGCCTTGTCATTTCAATTCTTCACGCTTTTCACGGGTCTCCTCTGTCTCAATGAAAGTCTCATTTCCTTAGCCCACTGCCAAAGGCATCCAGGCTGCAATGGAGTCCACTGTAAATAAATATATAACTAAATGTCAAATGGAGTGAGAGGAGAATTCCCCAAGAGGGCCCCGGCCATGGCCTCTGTGTGCATGTTCCTCTGCTTCCCTAGCCACACTCCAGTCAAACAGGTAATGCCAATGCTTCTGCTACCTGTTGCACTTCATAGTTCCAAGTTTACTTTATGTTAATGTGTAACTGTGCTGACTGAAGAAGGAAAAGCCTATTCTCCTAGAAAACTTCAAACCGCCTCAGTTGTTTTAAAAACCAGAACCATTTTCCACAAAAATGTTTGAATTTTTTTCAATATTTTTATCCAAATGGTTACCAAAAATGGGTGACGTAAACATTTCAGTAACTGTATCAATAAAGATTTTGAAAAAGAAACTGTTCAAGACAGGATCTTTGTTACCTCTGTTCAAGACATGGCATTTTGTTGTGAAAAAATAAGTTTCAACAGTGTCTGCAATTTTTAGTGGGGGGGGGAAGCATTTTTAGAAAAAGGTAATTTTGGAAATGGATTTTTTTTTTCAAAAAATTTCCAGACGCTCTAGAAAGGAGAAGCAACGTTACTTTCAGTGTGATGCTTGTGAGGTAGTTATAGACGTCTCCCATAGAATGTTGCCGCTGGAGAACAATTAGTGCGAGCACGGTACTAAAGGTATTCCCCATACTTAGAATAGGATAGGGCATACATGTGTAAAGCAGGATACTGCCAAGTGATAAATGTTGACATTTTAAAGGTGAACACTATAGTACAGAGGAAGTGCTAGCTCCCATCTAGCCACCTACCTGAAACTGAGCAGATATTTCTGTTGGGACTTTAGTCAGAGGAAAGTGATTATTAGTGTCCTGACCAAGTGTGGTGAATGATCCTTTCAATTCTGACCTCCTTTAACCTTTTGTTCATCTTCAGAAGTGCTACTTTCTTAGTCATTTCTCCTGGTGCAGCCCCAGTTTCCTTCCACATTTATTCATTAAACCCTGAGAAAAGTACTTTTGTCATATCAGAATCTATGCACTGGTCAATAAACATGCATCCTATATATAAACTCCATCATTTTATTCAGTATGGGTACAGAATTTCCTGGGAAATTCATATCTGTTTCTTTGTGAATACTGGTCCAAGAACAACATTTGATTTTATTTTGCTCCAATGAAAAGTCTGCCTTTTCTTCTAAAAACATTTCCCGTAGAATAAAATACATTTCTGTCTCCAACATTGGACTTCTTTTCTTTATGAACTTGAAAAAAAACTTATTTATCTTAACCTCTCATGTAATCTTCCTTACTGTCTCTTCCTTTGCTTTCTGTATTAATTTTTTTTCTTTACACTCTCTGAACTTCCTTCTGCAATCTTTCTAGTCCTCCTCTCTACCTAATGTTTTATAGCTTGCCTATGCCTCTTTCTTAACCTTAATTACTTTTTTGCACTTCCTACTCCTAGTATATTTATTGCTTGATAGCACACGTAAGCCTTAGCATATCTTCATTTATCTTTAAATGCATCTCATTTCCCTTTGGTTCATTTGGTAGTACTCTTACCCAGAAGGCTGGGAGGTCAAGACTTGCCCCAGTATTAAGCCTCGTCACTAGGGTTCAACGGTGCAGTTGATTTATAGTATTTTTGGGAGGTGTATTTACAGTATTTTTGTTTGTGGAGTGCCAACTTCCAAATGGTGCACTCAATATAAGTCCCTTTTATACAGCCCTGCTGTTTGCCTAGGTGTATATATATGTTAAAGACTGTACTGTGTTTCTTGAAAAGAATAAATAAACCTATAAATAAATGTTGCTCTAGAGGTGAAAAGCCTAATGCACTCACCTATTGTGCCACTTAGTCTTCCTTGTGCGTATTTGAAAATAGAATAAGCTTGGATGTTTTAAGAAGCAATGTGAGTATTAGAGATATGATATTTGCTAATGCAGAGACTGATTCTGCTCTCTCTTGCACCAGTTTTACACTGATAATGCTCCATTGTTGTCTTTGGCATTACCCCTGATGATTTACACCTGTATAAGTGAGATCAGAGTCAAGACCACTTTCATCACGGGCTGGGTTGTGACTCTAGGCACAGCCCTGAGTGCAGGGCAGCCTGTAAGCAGCTCCATCCCAGCAGGCATTGTGACTCGGATACCTCTCTGGGTTCCAGATCTTTCTTTGCTTTTTCCTTGCTTCAGGGGCTTAGACAATATTGCCAAATTCCCTGTCCAAAAGTCATGAAACTGTTTTTAAAAGTCTGATTTTTTCCAAACTAGTCATACATTTTGGGTCCTTTTTATTTTGCTTGGAGTTTCTGAGTCTGTCGGATTCACATTCTCAATCTTTTCTCCAAATATTGCAAGATTTGTGACAACACGGTGAGAGCCACCAACACTGGTAGTAACGTACTGTTCGCCTATACTGAGAGTAAGTCACTATTTTCCCTATGCTGGCTCAGCTGCTATGGTCAGTGAGGAATGGGGTAGAGATAATAATCTTTTCAATTTCCATCTTCCTCTATTCACTCTCCATACACCGACTTCATGGGAGTAAGCAGGCAAGTAGTTCCACCTATCTCTATCCACCTGGATCTCTGTGTAGCATGCGGGAGAAGGGGAGTGTCTTCTATTTACAAATTCAAAGTCTGACTCAGAATTTAGCTCATATAGGGATAGATTCTGCCACCCTCACACTGCTGAGTCCTTGCTGCACAGTTGGTTCCGTTGAAACCATTGAGGCTACCTGCATTATAGGATAATATTCAGCCTGTAAAAGTGGGGCCCTTAGCATGTAATCCTATATAACAGTCCAAGTACACTGTACTATAACCATCCTCAAGGCTCATCCTGTATTGTGGCCTGATAGATAAATGTTTATCTGACAGAGTGAAGTTAGAGGGTTGTGGTACTTAAATATGCTGTACACAGTGTTTATGTCTACATCAGAGTTTTGTACTGCCTTTCATGGAGGGCGGGCGGAATGTGGATTTAGAGTGTTGGCATAATAACAAAATTAGTGCCTAGAGAAAGCCTATTCCTGTGGTGCTAGTGTAAACAATCCACAAAGAAAGCCGTGAAAAACTGGATGAATCTATTTTTAATTATGTTTTCTTATACTAAATTACACCAAAGCTGCCTCTGATGATGATCCCCCTCACTTTAGTGGAAGATAACCCAAGGAAACAAAAATAAGAACTGACTTAGAAATTCATAAATTGTCTGCTAACGGCAATTTGCCCTTTTTGTCTGCTGCTCTTACCCAGTTGCGCCTGAAACTAATTGCTCTTTTCCTAGCATGTCTTTTATCGCTTGCTTTTAAAAAAGAAAAAAATAAGGGGAAAAAACGTGCACAAATATAAGAGTGAATTGTAATCAGACCACCCTAATTATCAGCCTCTTATCTAGGCATCTTGTTTAACACATGTGTAATTGCAAATGACAACACAAGCACTAGGCTACGACAGGCACAAGGTGGAACATTTCAGAGCACATAGAGCTCCAGCAGTGTCAAGGTCTTTTTCAGGTCAGATCCCTAGGAGCTGATCTAGCTCGGAGCTGAGGGTGATTCAAAGGTTAAGTCTTGTACCAAAGGGCTATTCTGGCCAGACACATAATTGGAATAACAAAGTCAATATATGTTGCCTGTTGTGGGACACAATCTTCATTTGATCTTTCACATGGCAGATTAATTAAGTGTTATCAATTAATGGCCTGGTAAAAGTGAACACCCTGTTTAGTCAGTTTTCCAAATAGTGTCAAACATACGCAGGCCCTGTGGGGGGAGAGAATATCTCCCCTGAAAAGCAAAATTACTTTCCAAGTCAGGATGGGAAAAAGTAACAAGATTTTGAAGGGTTTTCTGTATGTTATGTTTACGGTTATGGTTGATTTTGACTGTACCTCAAAACACTTTGAGGTCTCCCAAAATCCTTGCGAAGAAGGCAATTATTATTCTACCATTGTGATCTAAATGTAACAAGGAACATCAAGAGTTAGCCTGTGCAACCCTCAAACAGGCTGAAGAACACTTATTCACATGAGTAATCTTTTTGACTTCAGTATTGACTTCATTGAGACAACTTGTGTCAGTAAGTACTCAGCGACATGAATAAGGGTTGCACAATTATTTCAGGAAAGTGAGGTTTCTGGTTTGGAAAGTGGTTTGCTGCAGAGTTTAAAAGGTCAGCCAGGGAAAATGTTCCCTCTGCAGAGACAGTAAAGTCTACAGGTTTAAGCATTTAAGCACTTCAGTGCCTAGTCTTTTTTACACAGAAATCTTTGTGCACTAGAAGTCAAACTTCAGAGACGTATCTGTTGTTTGGATGAGTAAAACTCTACTGGTAGATTAGCCTTTAGATATTCAAGGATCCATTTTTTTCAGATGGATAATCTGAGGCACAGAATGGAGAAATGTCTTGTTCCTGTCTACATAGCAACAAATCGCAGAGGTGAGTAACCTTGCTACCAATTAAATGCTCTGTTTAAAGCACACCAGCTTCACAAGTATACATTGTTCTTCCTTCTTATTTTAAATGCTTCACCTATGGTTTTAGGAGCTTCTTCAGAGGTGCAAAAATGATTTTGAAGGGTAAATCGTTTGGTGAGCACCTGACCAAGCTATGTTTGTTCATTTTAGGGGTAATTCTTTAAAAGATTTTGATAGCAGCACATGAAGAATAGAAATACATTTCTGCATGGCTGGTGCAGAAGTTATGCCTGTGACAGTATAATTTGGATCCAGGTTCTATAGTGATGGACATGATACAGTGGTTCTATAGACTGAGCTAGCTTAGAATACAACTTTGTTTTTTGTGTGAAATAGAATGCAGATCTCATATTTGAATGCTTTGCAATGAGCACATTGGAGTTCCGTTTCTAATGAAACTCCACTTAGAGCCAAGTTATTTTAGGATAAAAAAACAAAACCCCCAAGCCCTAGAAAATGGGTCTGTTCACTGTGCTTCTTTTAGTACAAAGTATCAGGGAACGTGTTTTGCAGATGCGGCGTCTGTGTGAATGATTAGTTAATATAATACGAGTGTTATGGTGCATGCAGCCGTTGGTTTTCTTAACTTGAGATTTCCTTGCATTGATTGGTTCTGGCACATAGGCAACCTAAACTGTGGTCCAAGTAGGGTTTTGGTTGATGGGATATCTAATGAATGTAGAACTGTGTCTTCTCAACATCAATGAGCATTCTACTCGTAGGTTTTATCCCTTTCCCCATCTTGTCCATTTAAATTGTTGGCAGCTCTTTGGGGGAGGGGCTGTGTTCCTATATGTCCGACCAACAGCAGGCCTCTCCTTTCTGAAGGTGTTAAATAAGACCTATTTTCAGCAGTGGCATGTGATCGGGGAGCCTCCATTTTGGGGTGTTCATTTTGAGACACGCTAAAGTCGGCTGAATGTCAGAAACAACGTTTTCAGAGCTTTCCGAAAAATCGTGCCCCTGTAAGGTGACTCAAATGATGTGCCCCAAATCTCGAGTGACTCTTGAAAATCTTGACCAGTCATCTTGGGATGGCTGCACTGGGAATCAGAAGGTGCCTAATCACAGGTCCCAAAGAACAGGAGAGTGTCTAACTCCTACATGCCGAACTGGGGTTGAACAATATTGGCTGGGCAATGTGAAAAACTTGCAAGGCCTGTACCCTACCCATGCTGTTCTGGGTGTAAAAAGAGCGATTCAGGACTGTCAAGCTAGCATGAACAAAATGTGCTGAACTTACCTTTGAAAATAAAGAGAGAACAAAATATCAGGGAATCAGATTAAGGGTCTGCGATCTTTTGTTGTTGTTGTTGTTGTTGTTGTTTGTTGTTGCCACCTGATACATGTAGCTCCCATTATCAGTGGTGGAAATTATGAGCCTGCATTGGCTGAAGAACAGACCCTAAAAATTCCAGGTATTAACATCATTACCAGTTCAACTCTCAATTATTTGTTTGTCTAACAATTTCTGAGCTCGCTGTAACCACCGGGCACTGAGGAATGTGTGCTGTTAGCCAGAATATTCAAGACATTGCTTGATGGGACACTTTATAATAAAATTGCTTCTAAAAATGCATTTGCAAGTCGCAACCATATTTTTAAAATGGAATAATCTTCTGTGGTGGCGTTTTGTCTTTGTGATTAAGCAGCTGAGTTTATTTCGTGTATTGTGTTTTATGTGGCTTAACATAAGCAAAAGAAGCTGTTCCCCGGAACCCTCACTTTTTAAAAAATATTTTGACATGTGATTTACTGAAGTTATCTGATGAATTTCAAAACAAATGTATGTCTTCTTGCCTTCCTATAATACTAGGTGTAATAGCGGTGACTGTCCATGTATTTTCAAGTTGATAAGCTGAAGAATATAGAATTTCTGCACCCTCTATTTTTTATTTGGCACGATAGGGTAATAATACCTTTGCTACAGCTTTCCCTTCATGTCCTGTGACACTTACAGTTTACCCGTTTTCCCAGCTCCTTTGTTTGTTTGTTTTTAACAATTTTCATAAGACAAAAGCTGTTAACAGCCAGATATTGCTCTCGCTTCTGCAAAGATCCAGCAGAGACAATTCAATGTCAGCAGATTACATAGACATGTCATCAATATGTCCTCCACGGCCCCATTGTGTGAATTCTTGAAGAGAGGGATAGGAGAGAAATGAAGGAGATGGGTCACATTCCAGGTGAGTATTTGAGGGAATATTTTGGTCACATGTTCATCTTAAAATAGTGACATAACCTACTGAGGACATTAATTTTTCAACAGCATGAATGTGATTTACCTGCAGAGGACCAGACTGACATACTTACTCCCATCAAGTAGTACCTTGCTTCAAGAGTGGTCTTATTGAAGTAAGTGAAGCAACCAATGGAGTAAGGTGCTCTATGAATAAGGGCAAGAGGTACCGTGTTGTTGTTGTTGGTCAAGAAACTGAGCTGGATCCTCCAGTCATGTAAATCTGTGGGGTTCCATTGAAATCAATTGAGCTGATCACACACTGTCCCTTGGTGAGTCATTGTTCATATTAAACCACACTGAAAACGTAGCAACTTTGAGAGAAATGTACCTGGGCAGAGTAAGGAGCATCGTCTAAATACAGGTGTATTTTGTTAGGGCTCCTAGAGCCTTGGGTAGGTGTCCCTTTGTATATTGTAAACCAAAACAAATAAAATATTGGAAAGACACTTACGTTAAAATATCCCAGACCTGGGATTTGAAATTATTATTCTGGGTGGAATCTGACAATTTAATTCTAGCGGGAATCTAGTTCTGTGGAGATCTGAGCCAAGAGGTTCTGGAACAGTTTGTATAGTGGGGGTGCTGAGAACCACTGAACCAAACTGTAAACCCTGTATATGATAGAAACCACTTCAAGATGTGTAACGGAGGCATTGGGAGATTAAATAACTCCTAAGTCACATAGGAAGTCAGTGTCACGGGCAAGAATCTCCTGAATCCCAGTCTAGTGCTTTAACCACAAGTCCAATCACCTTTCCATGTCAAATCGCTCTGCTCAAAGCACCTCCAGTCAATATAGTGCTGCTACTAGTGGAGCTGAACTGATGTAGAAGAGGAATATGCACAGATGCTGGGAGATGCTGAATGCTTCCCAATTATACTCACCTCTTATTGTCTCAAAAAGAGGCGCTTTGCAGGATGAAGCTTTGTTTCTCAGTTTCACGTCCTATAATGAAGTATAATTACAGGGATGATGGAAGCTTAAACCTGCCTGTGGTACAAGGTGCACAAGTTTAACTAAAGTTGTTCATTATATTTAATTGATTAAACTGTTGCAAACCCCTCCTCTCTGCGCATTCTTGAATAAATATAAACCTGTCATCTATTTGCTTTAGCTAGGTTTCTTACTGAAATAAGCCAAATGGATGTAAACTAGGCTGAAATCAATTTAAGAATGTCCACACAGCTTTGCGCTGGTTTGACTAAACCAAAACAAACCTTTTGGTTAAACCAGTGCAACTATTAATATAGACAAAGCCTTACTTAGCCCTGGGTCTCAAATGGTTAACAAATGTCTAAATTCTGCTTACCCTTACATCTGCTATTGACTATTCACATAAGTAAGATAACCAGGACTTGGTCTTGTCTGATGAAAAGCGCTATATAAATTCAAAGTATTATTATTACTTTCCTGGTAACACATTTCTATATGCTACTACAGCCTTACCAGTACTTAAAAACTATATGGTTTAGGTGCTGGGAGAATGATCAAATATAGCTACAAGGGAATATAATCTTCGAGTAAATGTATATTTATTCAGACTAATGGCACAAACATCTCATTGAATTATGCATTCTAAATATGTAGGAGTCATTTAATTTTCTTTTACTTTGTTGTACTGTAAGGAGAGATGTAGCCAGTTTAATTGTGTTCCATTGATTTTTTTTTTTGCTTTTGTGAAATAAGCCTTGTTTGCCATAATGAAACTTTTGTTTTCTTCAGCTCTTCCATATTGTCTTCTTTTTAAAAAGTCACCCATTTACTCCTCTGAACTGAACAAAAACCTTCCCTTAAAAACGAGGAGAGCACAATGCCCTCTATTTCTGAAATCATTAGAATTGACTTTTAGACAATCAATGTGTTAAATGATGTAATTATCCAATGGTTCTTTCCCCATTTAAACCAGTTTGAAAGTTAAAGGTTTGTCCTAGATCAATTCTGACCATTTTGTGTGCAAATTACACAACTGCCTCTTCCTTAACTTATCTCACAAATCCAATTGAAAAGAGGCATGTCAGTTTCAGATGGCTCTTTGGTAATGAGTAATTCCGAATTTGCATACTAACTTGTTCGAAGTATAAGGATTTAAAAGGGCAAAACCAAAAACTGCGCAAGATTTAAGCATAATCCTTCTACCTTAGAAGTTAGAGGAAAGCACCCACTGACATCAGGGCAAGCATGCCCAGAACCTCTATTTTCCCCTTAATGAGTTTTTTTTCATTCTTGTATGTGGTAGAACACTGAGTCCTGTCACAACCTGGCCCTCTCATGCTCCAGTCTGTTGTGGTTGGATCTAACCACTGAATGCCATGTTCTTCAAAGCCCCCTGGATCTGGATAGCTACTGATTACTGTTCCTGGCTCTGGGTCACTCAAACACACTCCCAGATGTAGAACTCATGTCTGACATCCTTCCTGGACAGTGGGATTTTGCTGTTACTCTCCGTAAGGCCCAGAACCAGTGCCATAAGCCTCCCAGTCCCCCAGTTGCTTAGACATGTTCCCCCCAGAGTTCATGTAGATGTTTTCCAGTTGCATCCTTTTGGGAGAATGTGGCAGTGAAGCAAGGCATCTAGGCTTCGCAAAGGAATTTCTCACCCATGAACACTTTACTCTTAACAGAGCACAAGAGTTACAGATTTTTGGAAAATGACAAACTCCTGAATGCAACCTCCTGGTTTGGCCTCACCAACCCTGTGAGTTCTGGATTTGGTTCACTTCCTGAGGCCAGGCGGCCTGTCCAGCCTTCTTGGCCTGGTCATCTTGCTTCTGGCCAAAGAAGCTTCATGGAATCATAAAATATTTGGGTTGGAAGAGGTCATCTATTCCACCCCCCTGCTCAAAGCAGTACCAAAAACAACTAAATCTTCCCAGCCAGGTCTTTGTCAAGCTGAGCCTTAAAAACCTCTAAGGATGGAGATTCTACCACCTCCCTATGTAACCCATTCCAGGGCTTCACCGCCTCCCGGTGAAGTAGTTTTTCCTAATACCCAGCCTAGACCTCCCCACTTCAACTTGAGACCATTGGTACTTGTTCTGTCATCTGCCATCACTGAGAACAGCCTACCTTCATCCTCTTTGGAACCCCGCTTCAGATAGGTGAAGATTGCTATCAAATCCCCCCTCACTCTTCTCTTCTGCAGACTGAATAAGCCCAGTTACCTCTGCCTCTCCTCATAAATCATGTGCACTCCAGATATGACCTCACCAATGCTGAATAGAGGGGAATAATCATTTCCCTTGATCTGCTGGCAATGCTCCTACTAATGCAGCCCAATTTGCAGCTAGCCTTATTGACAACAAGGGCACATTTTTGACTCGTATCCAGCTTCTCATCCACTGTAACCTCTAAGTCCTTTTCTGCAGAACTGCTGCTTAGCCACTCGGTCCCTAATCTGTAGCAGTACATGGGATTCTTCCATCCTAAGTGCAGGATTCTGCACTTGGCCTTGATGGACTTCATCAGATTTCTTTTGGCCCAATCCTCCAATTTGTCTAGGTCTCTCTGGACCCTATCCCTACTGTAGGGGGCCTGGGTGGCCCCCCTCCGAGCCAGAGGGGAAAGAATCACACTCTCAGCCTGAGTGGGTGGGGTCAGACCAAGCTGGCTCCACCCCTAGGAAGAGGAGGGGTGGAACAGGAAGTATAAAGGGCAGGGCCCTTAGCTCAGTCAGGGCAGCACCAGGGAGGGAGGGAGAAGCAGACCGCGGGCTGCTCCCTCCACACCCTGCTGCCGAGCCAGGGGCGGCCCTGGACCCTGGGAACCCTGGTCTATGGGAAGGATAGGAATTTCCAGACCTGCCTGCCGCAGAGTACCCCGAGGGCCTGCCGGAGCCCAGCAGTGACTCGTGCTTGCCCGAGGTGGACGCTGAGGGGGAACTGAAGCTGCCTGCGGCAGAGTATCCCGGGGGACTGCCAGAGCCCAGCAGTGACCTTTGGCTGACGGAGGCAGATGCTGAAGGGGAACTGGAGCTGCCTGTGGCGGACAACCCTGACTCCTGCTAGTGCCCCCTCACCTGTGAGGTGTACCCTCAGACTCTAGCCGGCACCCCCTGCTTGAGGGGTGGGCTACAGACTCATGTCGGCGCTCCCGTGCCTGAGGGGCCCGCCACTGATGCTAGCCAGCTCATCTCCCGACCCTAATTCCCCCTTGACTGGGAGGTGCGACCAAGGCCTTCCTCACCGGTTTGGAGGACCTACTGACTCTCGTACACTACCCTCCAGCATATCTACTTCTCCCCTCAGTTTAGTGTCATCTGTGAACTTGCATAGGGTGGAAACCATCCCATCATCTAGATTGTTAATAAAGCTGTTGAACAAAACCGGCCCTAGGACCAACCCCTGCAGCACGCTGCTTGATACCAGTTATCAACTAGACATCAAGCCATTGATCAGTACCCTTTGAGCCTGACGATCTAGCCAGCTTTGTATCCACCTCATAATCCATTCATCCAATCCAAACTTTTTTAACTTGCTGGCAAGAATACTGTGGGCGAGTGAATCAAAAGCTTTGCTAAAGTCAAGGTATATCACATCCACTGCTTCCCCCATATCCACAGAGCCAGTTATCTCTGGCAATCAGGTTGGTCAGGCATGACTTGCCCTGGATGAATCCATGTTGACTGTTCTCCAAGTGCTTCCAAATGGATTCCCTAAGGACCTGCTCCATGACTTTTCTGGGGACTGAGGTGAAGATGACTGGTCTGTAGTTCCCCGGATTCTCCTTCTTCCCTTTTTTTAAAGATGGGCACTATATATGCCTTTTTCCACTCATCTGGGACCTCCCCTGACGAGCTTCCCTTGCTTGGAGAAGCACCCATTTTAAAGCTGACTCTGTCTGTGTTTCCCCAGGTGGGGGAGGTACAGGTTGCAAGGTGGGGGAGGTGCAGGCTGCAGCCCCTCGCCCTGCCCTGTCAGCTCCTGTATAGAGGATCAGTCAGTAACCCTTCAGGTAGAAAGTTCACTCAGGAGATATTGTTCAGTTTGATTTCCCTTGATTGCTCTGTCACAGATTTTCAAACGTAGTCTGTTCACTGACTGTCAACCCTGTGCTACGAAATGGATTCTGTAACACACAAATAAAGCTACCATCATAAATGTCATTAACAAAACGAAATGGAGTTTATAATTTGATACAGACTTATCCCTTAAACTGTCTAAAACCCAGTCTGGTACTCCCTTACTCAGGCATCAATTACTTATCAACTGGGCTTTTATTGCCTTAGCCAGATAGCATGATCCAGTGGATAGCACAAGAGAGTGGAAATCAGTGAGACCTAGTCTCTGCCCTTACCTTGTCTCTGCCACTGATCATCTGTCTGACCTTGGGCTAGTCACTTAAGCTCCTTGTACCCTCTCTTTCTCTTTTGTCTGTCTAGTCTATTGAGAGTGTAAGCTCTTCTGGAGGGACTGGCCTAGAATAGTCTGGTCCTGATCTAGGCTAGGGCTGCTACTATACATGTGATATTAAGAATAGTGTTGCTGCTTTTTGACTTGAGCACTTAGTCAAATTTTGGGGCCCTGGGGCTGTTCTAATTGGGATTAGAAATTGGTCATAGTTGGGTATTTCTTTGCAGTTTTTTTAGTTACAAAGAATGTACAAAGTTCCATGTCTGCACATGCAGAATCAAAACCAAAAGGAAAAGTTTCTTACCTTACAGCTCAAAGCCTCTTTAGCTAACAGAGCCAAAGGCGCCCCCTTTAGCTTTTCCCAGGGTCATGCTGTGCTCACAGACTGCTGCTTGGTTCTCATGTTTTCCCCTTTGCTGTTCCGATCTATTTTCAGTCTGGGTGTTCTCTCCCACGCCCACCGGGTTCCAATACCCAGTGGAACTCTGTGCCCACATGCTGCTCATTTCTGGACTGACTCTGAGAACACAAGAACTAGGGGTCACCAAATGAAATGAATAGACAGAAGGTTTAAAGTAAACAAAAGGAAGGATTTCTTCACACAACGCACAGTCAGGCAATCAAACTCCTTGCCAGAGGATGCTGTGAAGGCCAAGACTAGAACAGGTTTCAAAAAAGAACTAGATAAATTCATGGAGGATGGGTCCATCAATGGATATTAGCCAGGATGGATCAGGATGGTGTCCCTCACCTCTGTTTTCCGGAAGCTGGGAATGGGTGACTTGATGATTACGTGTTCTGTTCATTCCTTCTGAAGTACCTGTTACTGGCCACTGTCAGAAGGCAGGATACTGGGCAAGATGAACCTTTGGTTTGACCCAGTATGACCGTTCTTATGACTCAAGTCTTTTTTTTGTTAAGTGTGGCCCCTTGACTATCTCTTACAACTATCTGAAGTGGAGGACTCAGTGGATTAACTCATCCCATAGCCAGGTTTCACCCAGCTCATAAGAGTGTTATTATACCTAAGGGTAAGATTTTGTCACAGTTATTTTGGGTAAAAGTCATGGACAGGTTGTGGGCAATAAAGAAAAATACACTGGGAGCTGTGACCTGTCAGTCTTTTACTAAAAATAGGTGGGCGGGGGAGAAGACTCTGTGGGGAGGGGAAGGAACGACAGTTGGAGCCCCTTGGGTGACTGACAACCCAGTCCCGCCACCAGTGGGAGGTGCAGCCTTGGCTCCAGCCCCCGCTGCTGCCATTGGGCAGGGGAAGGACATACAGCCTTGGTCAAAGCCATGGGGCGGAAGCACACTGGGTTCTGGCCCCAGCCAAAGCTGCGTGGGGTGGAAGGGCGCACAGCTCCGGCACTGGGGGAAGCTGTGGGGAGCATGGGAGGGGGCACGTAGCCCTGGCTCCAGTCAAAGCCACAGGCTGAGGCTGCGTTTTATTGTTGTTTAAATACAACTAACCACAGAAGTCAAGTGACTCATTTATCTATTGAATGAGGGAATGTTCAAATTAGCTCGTTGACACTGCACATACACGGTATTCTGGATTCCTAGACCAGATCGTGCAGATTAATCTATATAGGTGGATACCTCTGCCCACCTGAAGCTGTATTGACGTCAGTACACCTCCCACCTACCTGGATCAGCTTCAGGATCAGGGTCTATACTATGTACCGTGTATCTAAATGCACATGCTAGGCACAAGGTGGCCACGCTACTATTACAGTGAGAACCTCAACTTTTGTATTTCTGGATTGTTTTTGTGTGTGCACTTAAATATGTTACTTTAAAATTGCAATAATGTCATTTCCCCGTCTTTAATAGCTATATTAATTATATTTCTACCCCTTAATGGGCTACTTACTTTGCGGTTTGGGACACAAAAGTAAATTTTAAAATCAATTATAGAATTACATATGTAGTCATAACAGAGCACAGAGCTAATAGTCTTTGGGTCAGGACTATAACCTTCTCATAATGCAGGTTTCATTAGGGTAAGGTCTATTATTGCAAAGAATTACAGAAATAATGGGAGTGGGTGTTTTCAGCAAGAAATAACAAATGAGGGTCTTTTCCAGATAAGAAAAGCTGTTTGCTGGCTGCAGTGTGATAGCAGGTCCCCATAGTGTATGTAAATTAATAGGGTCAACTTCCCTTGGTGTATGCAATGCACATTGTACAAGAATTAATTTTCGTACCATTCTGGAGGATGGCAGGAGGAGGGCTTCCAATTATCACTCATCATTGGATACAACTACACTTTCTTGCATAGCCAAGTGTATAAAAATAGCATAAAAAGACATTCTCCATACATGTAAAATGGCTAAACACCTTTATAATACAACTCATACTAGTCCTTATTTATTTAATTTATGTGTATGCGTATCATCGACAATATGTAACAGAGGCTCCAGGTTTCTGTGTAGAGTCGCTTTTGTCTAATATCTTTATTGAGGATATCAGTACAGAATGTGCCGTGTTAGTATCCTGTGTTATACGTCTATACCACTGCCAAGGAATATCAAAGTGCTTTATAAACATTAACTAGTGTGGCCTCAGAACACCCTGTGCTCTGTTATATCATCCTCATTTTCAGATGGGACAACTGAGGCTTACAGCAGTTGTGGGGTGGGATTTTCAAAAGCATCTAAAGACCAGATTTTTAAAGGTATTTAGGTGCCTAAAGGAAGAGAGAAGTACTACGTGGGATTTTCAAAAAGCCTAGTGCCTAACTCCCATTAGATTGTAAGTCAAAATCCCATTAGGCAACTAAGTATCTTTTAAAAATCTGTAACTGACTTTGGAGCACAAATTCCACTGAAAGCTGCTGGGACTTTTGTTCCTAAGTCATTTAGGTAATTTTGACAACCCCGTCCTCAATGTCTTGCCCAAAACCTCAGTGTGGTAGAACCAGGAATACAACTTAGACCTGCTAAATTCCAGTTATGTCTTTTGATAGTCATTCAATCACACTCCTTCCCTTCGAAGTTAATACATAGATATGTGCTTATGAAATCTTTTAAAATAAAGGTCAGTGACAGGGCAAAGAGCCTGATGTGAGTTTCTCTAAAGTAAATTGTAAGGAAAACAAGGTATGTTTAATTACATCTAGAGGTGTAACTTGTATTAAAGGCCACTTTTTCCATGTTATCACCATCCTGAGGGAAAATTAATTTAATGACACCCTCCCTGCCCCCTCCACCCACAGTAATTATTTAAAATCTTTGTGTAGCTAGGAAAGTGCATAAAAAAATCCATATCTGCTTTGCTTTTAGAGTTTAAAAGACGTTTCATTTCCAAGCAGCACATGTATCAAAGGCAAAAATAAGGGCAACATTACTGACATCACGGTGTCAAAGCTGGAGTATGGAGAGAGAATTGGTTACTTTTTAATTGCATTTTGAAAGAGTGGCTCAGTGTGAATTTGCTAATAATTCCAGTATTTGTTACACTTGAGAAGGAACGCAGTCGACTAGGTAAAACTTGTTTCAGCTCAGGCGGTAAAATAAGGCAGTGTGGTTTCACAAATTAAACCTCAAGTTCCAAGTCAGAAGATCTTGGTTCTAATCCCATGTCTAGCCTTCTGTGCAACCCTTGGGAAGACTTTTTACCTCTTGTTTTCCTTCACATTGTTTGTCTGTTTTGTCCATTTAGAGTGTAAGGTTTTTCATACTGTGTTTTACTCTCTTTGTGTAACACCTTGCACCCTAAAGCCCCAATTTTAGTTGGGGCCTTTAGATATCACCATAATATATAATAAACAGGGGCATTGTTGATTTTCATTGGTCTTGGTTCACTCTCCATGTGTATTAGGTTAAAAAAAAAGCACAAAGTGAATCTGATCTGTAATTGCCAATTTATGATGCTTTATTTAATAATTTATTAATTATAAATATGAGGGGAGGGGCCCTGTATAAAAAATAGTATGTGATCATGAAGTAACAAAGAGTCCTGTGGCACCTTAAAGACTCACTAAAGTATTGAAGCATAAGCTTTCATGGGCTAATACCCACTTCATCCACTGCTTGCATCCGACGAAGTGGGTATTAGCCCACGAAAGCTTATGCTTCAATACTTTAGTTAGTCTTTAAGGTGCCACAGGACTCTTTGTTACCTCTGCTATTCCAGACTAACACGGCTACCTCTCTGATTCTATGTGATCATGGAATTCAAGACTGTATCATAATGCCAGGGAGAGGAGCTAAGTCACACAGGCAGCTTTCATTCTGGCATTGCCACACACAGAAATTAGGAAATCTTAATATTTTTTCAATGAGTTTTTTGGTATGGAATTTCCTGTTTTTTGAAAAATTTGGGGAGGTGGGAGGAAATTGTCACTAGAGTTGATGGAGTAACTGGTAGCAGTAGAAATCTGCTATCTTCTGTATAGACCTGTCACTTGAAGGGGGTGATACACACACATTCTAGTGAGTTTCACAACTATTTGCTAGACGCAAAGGAATGCTGGGATTCAGGAATAATGTGTTCAATTCTAGAGGGGAGTGGACTTTTCTCCTATCACCCTGCATGAGTTCCTGTTGCTTGCCCTACTGTTGTCCCCCACCCCCAACGGGACCTTATCTGTTCCACCCCTCCCCACCCATTCTGCCTGTCCAGTTCCTTTCCTCTCCCCCCACATTCCTGCCACTGTTCCAACCTCCTGGCTCCTGCTTCTAGCCGAATTGCTTACTAGACAATGAACAGAGATGTTTCAAAGTTTTATATATTTGCTGTTTTTCAAGGGGATGCAACAAGCACATGCTGCTGACACCAGAATGGTATTGGACCTCCCTACCAAATTTCATATCTTGGCTTAATGAAATAGCTGAAAGAATTTATTTTTAACTTGGACAAAGCAAGGTATTTTTCTCTATTCTTCTTGGAAATAGCTCAGCCATTTTAGATGATTTTTTTTTTAAATTGAGCCTTCAAAAGACATCCAGTGTGGAAAATTTCTGTCAGAATAATTGTTTGGCAAAGTTATAAGCAACTGAGAGCTTGTTCTTATACTGAAAAGTGTTTGGCAACATTACCTATAGGCAGTGCTACTTAGACAATTTCTATACAGTATCAGTATAGTATTGCTACCCAACATATTGCTCTATCTTGAAGGTAGAGAGAATAAATTATAGTAATGTGTATGTTGCCATAATATATAGTACTTTACAAAGACTAACAGTATAGTCCCTGTGTGGTGGTTTTCGGGGTACCAAGGACTGTGAGTCACCCTATTAACCCCTGACTCTAGCACGAGGGAGTCTTGCCAATTGTAGACTTTAACTTTTTTTAAAAAAGTGGATTTAGCAATGTAGCTTTATACCAGTGTGGGTTTGGCTCTGGTGGCTATAATCTCAAGTTCAAGAGAGTGAAAGTCATCTCTCCTACTTGTTTCAGATCTTGTGTTCTTAGAGGCTCTAGAAGACCAAGGAAAGTAACAATCACTCACAAGAACCTCTAATATCCTTTATCGATTTTATTACAGTTACTAACAAAGTTATGATTATCCAAGCTTATGTACATCCTACCTCTGTCCGCACACAAATTATAGCTATAGTCATACTCACATCTTCCTACATAGTCTTAGGGTCTGATCCTGGCACCAGCTTTCCTAATGTGATTCTGAATGTACCTCTTATCTTGCAAATGTGCATGAAGGTGCCAACCCTCTTTTTCCATATTTGTATTGGGTTCCCCAAGAATATTGGAGTACCCCATTTTCCATAGGTTGTGTATAGTTCCTTTTATTCTCAGCAGCCTTGATGCATGACCTATATCCTGTGGTTAAGGAAAAATGTGCCTCAAAGGCATTTTGTGATCTAAAATTAGTATTGGGGTTAGTTTTTCACAATACTACCTATTGGTACATCTTTTCCTGTAATCTTGTGGCATCAGGTTATTCTTTGGTCACTTATTTATGTCAAGTATTTCTTAACTCTAAGATTTAGTATGGCTAAGCTAAAATCATACAGTTTTGCGTTTCAGACCTACTTACTTAGCTACATGAACTACACGTACCAATAGTCCACCTTTCCTATCTAATAAAGTAGGGTTCCCCCCCCCCCCCTCAAAGTTCAGTCTCTTGCCACGCTGGCTGGCTTCCCAAGAACCATGATCCAAACTTGAATGGAAAAGAGCCCGCCTCAGCAAGATATCTCCTCAGTGAATAGATGTAGAATGTCTGTCTCCACCCTACGTTGGACTGAATCAGTCTTTCATCTTTATTCACAGACAGGGAAATCCTCTGACGTTGGACTGAATCAGTCTTTCATCTTTATTCACAGACAGGGAAATCCTCTGTCTGTTACAACATTCCTTTTTACCTCCAAGTGGTGTAAGTTGTTTGCAATGATCTTTGATTATTTTCTGTTGACTGCTGGGGTTTGTAGCAAAGGCAGACAACTGAACCAAGGAGGAGTGGTTTGAATGAGCCAACAGCATGCATATGATTCCCTGGTGACTTTTACTCCTGACCTAGACCATAAGACATAGTTTTCCATATAGTTAACTTATTCCCTTAATATTACCTGTATAGCCAACTCCCAATGATTGAATATTGATAAGTTACAAGTTTTCAAGAAGAGATGTTTCATGTTACCCTTATGGTTAAATACCATTACAGTGATTGTATTCGGTGTAGTAAGTTTGTCAGGTCTGAGATAGGAGTTGCTTGTAAAGAACAGTGAACCCTTTGCACATTGGCACCCTTTGTGTCACACTCTATTCTGAAGAGTTTACTGTCTAAGGCCCCAGTTTAGCAAGGTATTTAAGCACATTACTAATTTTAAGCATATGCTTGAACTCTCAGGGACTTCAATAGGGGTACTCTCATGCTTAAAGTTAGACACAGATTTAAGTACTTTGAAGAATTTGAGCCTAAATTAGTAATTCTAATTTTCCTTCAATGAGATGCTCTGAAGTTGAAATACAATGGTATAACTAAGGACAGATGGTTTTACCCTTTGAATATAGTAACTTAAGTGAAATTTAATAAAGCAACTCCAGTGGATCAGATAAATCCTCATCAAAATTCTATGCCCAGGCAAAATTTAAGATACCTCAGAATTTCTTTAGGTCTTTTCAACTGCTAAAAATTTAAAGATAAGATGCTAAATGTCTCCTTATATATAAATGCTGTGAAGATAGCTAAATACAGCATTCAGAAATCTTAATGTAACTTAATCCAAGCATCTTTTTATAACACCCTAAAATACTTTGCAACAGAGTCAAGGTTTTCTTGTTAAACCCTATTATGAAGAAAGTTAATTTCACTCTAAAGTCAGAGGCCTTACCTACCGTACTACATTACCAGACCTTTGACAGGCCTATTCAGCTAGGCCCGGCTGATATGTTGTGGAGATTTGAAAGTAAAGAATTGCAAGAAGTGCAATTTAATCCCAAAGTCATTACCTAAATGCTGAGATAGGATGGGGATTACCACCAATGTAAATGAGATATGAGACAGCCAATGGATTAGGAGACCCTTTCTTTAGGATGACTTCAGCAAATAGGTTAAGATAAGGAAATCTTTGTAATTACATGGAGCTACACTGGTCAATTCTGACTTTTAAATACCAGAGAGCTGGAGAAAAGAAGAAAAAAAAAGAAGCCCTACATATGTTATTCTGTGCAATATTAAGTAATTCCTTTTTAATTCTACACAATCAATAGAAGAACATCATACCAAATGAAAAGATGAGGGCTGACTACATGTCCTTTTGTGAGTGGTATCATTCCATCACTTTTGGTAATATCATTTCCAAATTAAATTTTATGGTCTATTACATACTAGCTCAAACACTTTTCTAATGGAATCTTAAATGGAACTGACTTGCTTTGCATGGGGTTTGTCTCTCAGTTAAGATGTTATTTAGTTCTAATTATCAGATAATGAACTCAGGAAATTTAATTTTTAATATTTATATGTCAAAAGTCGATTGTACTTTCGTTAAAGACTTTAAATTAAAAATTAACATGGACAGAATACTAATTCAATATTTTCCCTATCTACGAGAATGAGAAACGAGTTACATACATCTGAGAATAACTGTTACAATGTGGACTGTTTACTTAGAAACTTAATTTAATCATTATAAATAAATCACAAGTAAGAAGAAAGAACTCAAGAAGCTCTAAGTATACAAGCTAGAAGAACATCATATCTTTATATGCATCTCCTCCTTACATACACATCTATGGCACATAACATAAATGTGTATATATTTAGGGTACACACGTGCACATACAAACCCTAGAGTTTTCCCTGATCACAGTAGTCTTCTTTTCTTTTCCAGTGTTTCCTCTACTTTCACGTTCTCTCTTTGCCTAATTTCATTTGCAGTTACCATTCTTCCATTACAATTTCTTACTGCCCCACTCAGCTGAAGATAGGGCATAATGCGGTGTACCAAGCCCTTTTGAGGCGCCTGCTGGAGGCATCATGCTCCTACCACACTGTGCCACAGAAAGCGAGCTGTGAGGCTAAATCCTCTAGGCCCGCCTAGAGTGACTACAGGGAAACAGCCAATCAGAGACTAGAAGGCTCAGTTAAAAGGAGCTGCAGGGCCTGAGCAGGTCAGTTCCCAGCTGGGACCAGAAGGATGAGGAAGGACTGGAAGATGGAAATGCTCCAGGAAAAGAGGCCTGGGAGTGACCCTGCTTAAGCAAGGAACAGATGGAGAGAATCCAGTGACTGTACCTCTAAGGTAATGGATGTAGGAGATGGGACCAAGGAGGAAGCGGCACAGGGAATGCAGCAGCAGCAGCAACTATTAAGGGAAACACAATGTAGCTATCTTAACAAAGTCCTGTGGCACCTTAAAGACTAACTATAAAGTTTTGAAGCATGAGCTTTCGTCGACGAAGTGGGTATTAGCCCACGAAAGCTCATGCTTCAAAACTTTATAGTTAGTCTTTAAGGTGCCACAGGACTTTGTTAACTCTGCTATTCCAGACTAACACGGCTACCACCCTGATTCTTGACAATGTAGCTATCGTCCACTGGATCCCTGCATTGGGACCTGGAGTAGTGATTGGGTCTGGGGACCCTACTGGGGAAGCAGCCTAAGCCCTAAAAAGGGGACAAGAATCTTTACTGAAGCCCAAGAAAGGGGCTGGAATCTAAACAAGCCTGGAGATGGAGCTGAAGACCCTGGCAAGGGTTGACCATCTGTTGAACTTTGTTACCCTAGAAGAGGTTCATCCATTCATCCTTGAACCAAGTGACTTATTGGGAGGGCTGAGCCACTGAAGACCCACCCAGGGAGGTGTAGCGGTGCGATCACTCACCCCTGAAGCGCCTCCTGCTGGCTGTCTGGGAATTAAGCTCATTTCCAGCCGAAGCGCCCTCTGCAGGCGGTGTCTTGCCAGCTGATGGCCCCCGTGTTCCTCCCAAACCCCGGTGCCCTTTTTCCTGGGGTGCTGCCCCCTGGTAATACCCCACACTCTGCCTCTGGGTCTCCCCTCCCTGGGGAACCTCCAACTCTCTAATCCCACCTTGCCTCAGTCTGTGGCTACAGCCAGTCCGCATCGAGCTCCCACTTCCTGGGGCAGACTGCAGTGTAAGAGCCAGTCATCATAGGCAAAGCGGAATTTGGACCTGCCACCTTCCCCTTTTAGGCCTTAGTATCAGGCCGCATCATGGGGAGGGGGGGAGTTGCCAAGCCTGAACTTCCCAGCTCAGCCTGCCCCTTCCCAAGTGCTGTTCCACCTTCAGTACCCTTTGCCTCAGGCAGCTAGGTCCTGCTCCCTCCTCAGCTGTAAGATTGTTCCCCACCTCGTAACTCTCAGGCTTTTATAAGGGTCAGCTGGGTTCTGATTGAGCTGGCCACAACTGTGACCAGTCACACTCTCAGCTGCTTTTCCACTCAGCCTAAGTTTGCTGCTTTCTCCCAGCAACCGCCCTCTCCAGGGCTATTTCACCCCTTTTATTGTAGGAGCAGGTTAGCCACCCCGCTACAGGAGCTCAACAACCTACAGGGGGTGCCAGAACCAAGAAAAGATTACAGCACCACACCCAGCAAACAGGAGGCACTCAGAGGTGAGTGTCCCCTGTCACAAAGAGACATAGATGGCATTATCTCCATGACTGTGTCCAGAACAATGAACAAAGATGTGTCCTCAGTATAGTTAGCTTCAAAGTGAGGGGAAGACTTGATTAGTGTACACATACCTCCAGGGGGAGCAAATATTTAATAATGGGCTCTTCAATCTAGCAGAGAATGGCAAAGCTAGATAAATTTCAACTGGGAATAAGCTGTGCATTTTTGATGGTGAGAGTAATTGACCATTGGAGCAATTTACCAAGGGATGGGGTAGATTCTACATCTGACAATTTTCAAATCAAGATTGGATGCTTTTATAAAAGACCTGCTCTAGAATTATTTTGGGGACGTGCTATGACCTGTGTTATACAAGAGGTCAGACTAGATTATCACAACGGTCCCCTTTGGTCTCAATCTATGAAGATGCTATAGAGGTGGATGGATGGATGTACTAACTAGGGGAAGAATAAGATCCAGGGGGCTTCTCCTCAAAGTTCAGTGGTCTTGGCTAACACCCAGATTAGCACAATTTAACCCCAAGGAAGGTGGTTTGTTAGCATGTTGGTGTGGTCTGGCATCCCTGATCATATGCTGCAGTTGTCAACACAACTCTATAGCACACCTTATTTAGTGTGTCACCCTTGAGCTATCTTGCACTGCTGCAGCAGGATAGATTAGAAACCCTCTCCAAGTCCTGTACCAGTCCTCTCACCACTGCACTTGCATAGCTGCAAAGAGCAGAGGCAGGGTTTTCCCCATCATTTGTAAAGCACCTTGGAATGGAAGGCCCCATATAATATAAATCAGTTCAAGTTGTTAGCAGCGGCAGGTGAAAAGTGCCTGATGATGGGAGGAGTCAAGGGGAAATAATCGCATTGTACATTAATTATTTTTAGTTCCCACTTTAGACTGTGCACATTGCTCAAACACTGATTACCCCGACTCAATTAATATCAGGAGAAAGAGGAAGAATGAGAGGCACATCTTTTATTAACTCCATTCGTGGAAGACTGCACACTTATTCCCTTAACCTCTCATTGTTCTACTAAACACTGTCCTTAACTCTGGGGTTTATTTTAAGTAAACGAGGAAAGGAAATTGCTTAAATCATGTTGCGTTTTAACTGATACTTCATTGTATTTTTATTACTATAAGAGGGTGTATGTGTGTATCCCAGCGGCTATAATAGTAATCTTTCTAATTCACTTCGGGCTTTTTAATTGAATAGTAAATTAATTTGATTAATAAAAATCCAGGGTAACTCTAGAGTGCGAATTAAAGCTATACAAAGCACATAAATATATCTTTCAAACCAGCCACACTGAAAAGCTTTCTTGCCATTTTCCTTTCCCTCTTGGCTCCTTCTTAAGACTGCAGTGATGAGATTAGAGCTGGATGGATACTGCAGGAGCAGTGTTTTCAAATATTTATTTGAATTCTAAATGTCTGTTTGAAGAAGCATATGAACAAAGGCTATTGCTATTTATGTGTCATTTGCTGTTCATTAATCTCCAATTCAAAAGTTTCAGTCCTCCAATTTGGGAGCAAAAAATGATACCGTATGACACAGATGACCAATCCTGTGCTATTAGCAACAAATAACAAATGACTGAAGTTAATAGTTTTTCAGCACCTCGTAGACTGAAATTTATTTCCATTAATTCTGAATATTTATCAATAACAAATATGTGGACTGATGCTGTAACAGTGCAGCATGTTTCCATTGATATTTCATAATGAGGAAGAATCTGCAAAAATGCTGTGGTCACCTTTTCTGGAGACCTGTCTTTTACTTCAGAACTCTCTCTAGCTCTTGTAGTGTATATACACACCCTGCCCCCAAAACTTCTATGTTATGGTGTATTTAACTGAAACTGTGATGGTTGTATTTTTTTGGTTTACTGCCTCTTTATATTTCCAAAAATGCTACATCTCTGCAGAGACAGCAGCCATTTTGTTCAGTTCAGTTACTGCAGCCTGAGAAACACACACTGGGCTCTCTGAGAGCTTTTTGCTCTTTCTTTGTCTTCCTGAATCTAAAATAAAAATCCTTTTATCATTATAAAGCCAGGATTAGTATTCAAAATGACTTGGCAAACTGGAGAATTGGTGTGAAATCAACAAGATGAAAGCCAATAAAGACAATTACAAAATGCTACACTTAGGAAGGAAAAATCAAATGCACAAATATAAAATGGAGCATGGATGGCAGGTGAAGCATCCCCAGGGGGCTACTATCTCCCTGCCCCGCCTATTCCAGCTGAAGCCCTGCACCTCCACTTGCTGCTCTCAGCCCCTCTGTGGCCGTGGCTGGGGCAGTGAGGAGCTGAGAGCTCAATCCCACCTCCCACCCCCGAGGTGGCCTCTCTTGGGGCGTGGTGTGGGTGTGAGAGCTCAGTCAGGACAAGGTGCGGGCTGTGAGCTCGGCCCCTCCCCCATAACCCCAGTCAGGGTGGGAGGATGAGAGCTCTGTTGGAGCCATGGGTGGGGGGGACTCCAAGCCCAGCCCCAGCGGGGGTCGAGCACTCAGTGTTGCACTGGAGTGGGGTGGAGCTCTCTCGGCACTGGCTGGAGCTCAGAATTCCTTCCTGTTCCTCCTTTTCCACCCATGGCCCTGCCTGCATTCTGCCCTTCCCTTTCCCCATTCTGCCTATGGCCCGTCCCCTACCCCCACTCCACCTCTTCCTCCACCTTCCCAGGCCCTGCCCTCTGCTCACTCTCCCCAGTCCCCCGCCCCGCTGCAGCCCAGAGGCCGGAAAAACTCTGGGGCCGCACCCGGGAGAGCTTCTTCAGCCCCGGGGCCCTGGTGGGGAGACATCTTTCCAGGGGCCCCAAATACACCACATCCCCCGCAGCAGCGCTAGATTTGGGGAGGCCAAGCTTCATTTATGCGCCGCCTGTGCTGGCTAGGTAGTAATACTGCAGGGTTTCGCCCATAATTTGTAAAGCACCTTGGCATGGAAGGCCTCATATAATATAAATCAGTTGAAGTTGTTAGCAGCAGCAGGTGAAGATTATAGTAGGTCACAAATTGAATATGAGTCAACAATGTGATGCAGTTGCAAAACAGCTAATATTCTCAAATGTATTAACAGGAGTATTGCATATGAGACATGGGAGATGGGTGTCCCACTCTACTCAGCACTGGTAATGCCTCAGCTGAAGTATTGGTAGCAGTTTTGGGTACCACACTTTCAGAAAGATGTGGACAAATTGGAGAGAGCCCAGAGGAGAGCAACAAATAAGATAAAAGGTTCAGAAAATCAGACCCATGAAGAAAGGTTTAAAAAACCTGGGCATATTTAGTCTTGAGAAAAGAAGACTGAGGGGGAACCTGATAAGTCTTCTAATATATTAAGCATTGTGATAAAAAGGACTGTGATCAATTGTTTGCCACGTCTGCTGAAGGTAGGACAAGGAGTAATGGGCTTAATCTGCAGCAAGGGAGATTTAAGTTAGATATTAAGAAACAATCTCTAACTATCAGGATAGTTAAACTCTGGAATAGGCTTCTGAGGGAGGTTGTGGAATCCCCGTCATTGGAGGTTTTTAAGAACAGGTTAGACAAACACCTGTCAGGGATGGTCTAGGTCATCGGTTCTCAAACTATTGAGAACCGTGACCCTTTTTTCCTTTCTTCCTCGACGTGGCGGACCCTTGTATGTCTGCCGAAAAGCCGCCGAATTGATCACTTCTGCATTCGGCGGCTATTTTCAGCGTACATGCTGAGCGCTCCTGAAATAGCTCTGCATGTCCACCGAAAAGCCGCCGAATGTGGAAGTGATCAATTTGGTGGCTTTTCAGTGGCACAAGGAGCTCGCGATCCTTCGGGAAGTGTCTGGCGACCCCCTGAGGGCTCATGACCCCTGGTTGGAGAACCACCAGTTTAGGTATTCTTAGTCTTGCATCAGGACGGGGCTGGAGTAGATGACCTTTCGAAGTCCTTTCCAGCCCTATATTTCTTTGATATGATTATAACTACATATTATTTGGGCTGTGGTAGCATCAGAATGCTTTAACAGGGACCTGATCCCTGTTGTGCTAGTCTGGGTACTCTACACACACACAATGAAAAAACTGTGTTTGGGTCTTTACTGGAGTTGGAGGTGTAATTTTGAGCTTGAGTAGACATACTTGGGCTAGCACTGATCAAGGTAGTGTTCTGAAATAGTGATGTAGCTGCATGTGTACAAGCCATCCCAAGTGCAGTTCTGTCTGAAATCCTAGGTGCATGCTCAGTGCAGCTAGCTTGCTCTACTTCTTGTGCATCCACAGCTGCACTTCTATTCTTAGTGTGCTATCTTGATCAGAGCTAGTGCAGGTATGTCTATCCAAGTGGGAAATTTGCCCCCAGCTGCAGTGCAGATGTACCCTTTGCCCCAGGGAGCTTACAGTCTAAGTACATGATGAGACAAAAGCTGGATACAACAGACAGAAGGAGGGCAAAGTAACACTGAGACACTTAGGATTCATTTGGATAATTAGCAGATGGCCCAGCTGAATGCATACGTGTTGCTGTTTGTCCATGAAAACACGCAAGGAAGAGCGCTTTTCTGTATTTGATATTTTAATAGAAGGAATATTTTATCTTTTTAATGTTGATCTTTTGATCCAACCTCTCGAAGTTTAACTCTTCAGATCTGTTGCTGTACTTCAGGAAAACCTGCATTTGCTATAAGGGTCTTTATATACGGAGGAGTGTGCTTCATTGACTGCCAGGCCAAGATGTATGATTTAACAAACCAACAAATTATCTCTTCATTTCTAATTGATCTAAAAACAATTGCTTTACTGTTGCTTCTGAGGAGGGTGGGTGTTTCATTGTCACAAGGTCACTTTGCAAGTTTTAATTGCTGGGTGCTGTTCAGTCCTTTCATGGCTTTCCAAGTGATAAATGGCTCCTCTGTTCAAAAGCTGGTCTATATAAACAAGCTTATCTCTGCCCATAGTCTTTAATGAAAAATGAGTTGTGAGTATCATTGTTAATCATGGTAATTGTTAATGTTAAGAGGGCTGGTATTATGAGTTTTCCTATTAGGCTTTCAATTCGTTATATAAAATGAGCAATCTACTGGCCATCTATAGCATTCTAATTTTAATTATCCAGTGGCTGCATTTCAGGGCAGTCTTTCTTCACTGAGAGTAACAAAAGCTTGAATGCAGTAACCAGCATCTTATGATGTAACCGGACTAAGTGACTTGAGATGTCCAATAGGCAGATGTACCTTTAAGGCCCAATTGCTCCATTGACTTTGATGCAAGCTGTCTGGCCCTATCTCTGCACTGCTCCCCTTATAAGGAGAAAAATAAATGTCGAAGAAGAAAAGAGAATGTACCCCATTCTACAAAGAAATGTATTCTTCAAGGGCAGAGTTTCACACCCTTATTCATGTTGGTAAACATCTTACACCACTATTTCTGGAGTAAAGTACTATTCTATGCCTGTGTTATACAGGAAGTTGGACTACACAATCATGTGCCTTCTGGCCTTAGAAAATCACTGACTAGAACATGAAGTGATTGGAAGTCTGCTCTTTTCCCACCTTTAAATCTGCAGAGTGCTTTGGAAATGCCTCTTTTTCTGCTCACTCACCTTTGTAACTGAACAGGTAGGGCTCCAGGGAAACCTACACCTAAAACTTCTGCTCTGTATGGTCTAGGAAAGAAGTCCTGAATTTCCTCCGCCTCTGAGGAGAAGCCCAGGTGTGGAATTGTGACAGGAATGAAGCGGTATATTCTGATATTGCCAAGGGGATGCGGAAGGTATGACGGACAAGTTCCAATGCTGGACAAAGGGGAAAGAGCTATGTTGGCCCTGTTTACAAAAGGCAAAGGTGGGCAACGCAAATCTGGTGCTACCCCCAAGGGCTGCCGTTATTATGTGGAGCTCAATGCTATACAGAGTGGGGATCCCACCAGCAGTGAAAGTGGACATTTGTGAGCTCTGGAGGAGGGCCCCCCAGTGTGGCAAACTGAGGAGAAGTTCATGGAGGAGGAAGAACATGAGGGATGCGGGGCCATGTAAGAGCCAGAAGCTGTTTGAGACCTAACCATACCCACCGAGGAAGGGGGCTCAGATAGGTGTAATTTACTACTTCCACATCTGCGTGTTTTTTGTTATTCTCCACAGTCTCTTAAACTTCCTCCGACTTCACCCTCCCGTCTGCTTCCCCTCCCCCTTCCTCAAAATGGTGGTTGATCACACGTGGCCAGGGGACAAATGTTTTTTATTTTAAAGTAGTCTATTTAAATTATGCACTATTAGCACTCCACAAAGCCAACATTGAAAAAAGAACAAGACAAAGCAGCCAAGAAACATTCCCAAATACATACTTTTCCCAATACCTTTAATGCATTTGAAGTACATACTTTTATAGACATCATAACCAGATTAAATTCAATGCATTACAAATACAATCACTTGAATTATATGTTCGCTAAGATACATGCACACCAGTGCCCAACCATTCCATGTACATACAGAGACCTTTCAAATGAAAATGAAATACATTGCAATGTCCCAATTAACTGAAGAGAAGATTTTGAAAGCAGTAACTGAAGACTTGGATGACATGATTTTGTAGCAAATGCATTGTACAAACTGCTTGGCTGCAGCTTTTCAAGTCCTCAATATGAAACTTTCATTTTCAAGCCCAAAACACATTTACACACTGATATTTTTTAAGTCCAAATAAATTACTTTCATGCTATGGGTAGATTCAAGAAAGAGGTCAAAACGGTGTGTGGTTAGCTCAGGGGCTCGTTCCATGGACAGATTCACATAACTATCAAACAAGACATTGGACCTCGACTGCTAGCAGAGTTGGGGGGTTACTTTGGGGCCAACTTTTTGGTCCTTTGACAAGTTTTGCTGAATTTTATAAGCAGGTCATGTTTTATTTTTGCCCAGACATTTCTAGGGAGAGCAGCCTTGTCTCTGCCCCATGGTAAGAAAATTTCCCATGTCACTCTGCAAGGACCTCTGAGGGGATCATATAAGTGAAGTGGCTGGCAGCATATGGCCATGGTTGACTGCAAGCCCTTTAACGTCAGTAAATGCCCTTTAATGTCAGCCCTTTAATGTCAGTAAAATGCCCATAGTGATCGTCCAGTGCTTGCACAACCATGGAGAAGAACCTCTTTCTCTTTACAGATGTAATTGTAAATGGGGAGTCACCATTGAGTGTGTGTGTTTCTTGTGAGGTTCCATTGGGATTGGCTCTGTATTTTTTTCAACGACCTGGAAGAGAATGTAATATTGTTACTGACAAAATTTGCAGAAAAGACAAAGATAGGAGGTGTGTGTGTGCGGGGAGTGGTAAATAATGAAGAGGACAGGTCATTAATACAGAGAGATCTAGATGGTTGGTAAGCTAAATGTGGCTAAATGTAAATATTTACATCTGGGAACAAGGAATGTAGGCCTTACTTACATGATGGGGGACTTTATCCTGGAAAGCAGCGACTCTGAAAAAGATTTGGGGGTCAGGGTGGATAATCAGCTGAACACCAATTTCCAGAATAACACTGATCAAAAGAGCTAGTGTGAATCTAGGCTGCATCTGCTGCTGGAATACTGGCTCCAGTTCTGATGTCCATAATTGAAGAAGGATGCTGATAAATTGGAGAGGGTTCGGCAAAGGGCCACAAGAATTATTAAAGGATTAGAAGACATGCCATATAGGGATAGACCCAAGGAGCTCAATCTATTTAGCTTAACACGGAGAAAGCTAAGGGGTGACTTGATCACACTCTATAAGTTCCAACATAAAAAGAAATATTTCATTCTTTAGTGTAACAGATAAATTCTGACTGGAAATAGCGTGCAAAGTTTTAGTAGTCAAAGTAATTAACTACTGGAACAATTTACCAAAGGTCATGGTGGAGTCTCCATCACTGGCAATTTTAAAATTAGGATTGTTTTGTTTTTTTTTTTTTTTAAATGCTCTAGTAAGTTCAATAGAAATTATTTTGGGGAAGTTCTATGGCCTGTGCCATACCGGAGGTGAAATTAGGTGATTGCAGTGATCCATTTTGGCCTTGGAATCTATTCAATTTATGTACTCAGAGGCAAGGGGTGGATATAGAAGCAGGATATGCAACCCATCTACCACTCCACCACATTGCACTGAATCCATTCATTATTTCCTGAACACTGCTCACAGTCTCAATCCTGCATTTCAAGACCTACTTAGTGGCCTTGCATACCTAGATGAGTACAATTCCCACCATAGATTTTACAGCACCAAACTGATTGTCCACCAACTGGTAGCAATCTGCAATAGCAAGCTGCCTGAGAGATCAATGCCCACTTCTCCACTGTCAGAGTGCCACTCATGTTGGTGTCCCTGCACTACAGAACTGGAGTGAACTCAGTTCACAACTGCAGGGAAATGGCCTTTCACATGTGTAAGTTCTGCAGCCTCTGCTGATCATCTCAGATTTGCATCATGATCCCCAACTTGGTGCTCACTTCATAGACCCAAAGTCACTGATTCACATTGTGCAGCTAGTGAGTGAATAGCTGCAGCAGCTGGCCAATCTCAGTCAGTGTCTATATCACTCATTCCTCAGTATTCCCTGTATCCCTGCTGCATGGCTGGCCGTAAGGTTCCACAAATAGAAAAGAATCATTTGTCTTGTCTCTAGGCCTCTAGTTCTGCTGATCTGTGCAGCATCCATGTTTCTGATGGCAAGATGGCAGCTAGATTGAACAGTTATATGGAAAAGAGCAGACTATGGGATGTACCAGCAAGAACAGTGGATGTTTTAAAAAATGAAATGAGAGTGGATTATAGTTTGAAATAGAATTGTGGGAATTTGGGATAATTCCCACAGTTCCTTGTGAGCAGTGCTGTCGTTTCTCTTCAAAAATTTCCCACAAGATAGCATGTTGTACAGTGGTGAAGGGGTCGGGCGGATGCCTACTCATGGTGCTACACTATCTTTTGCTAATATAACCTGATGCTGAGGGGACACACTGCACTGTCAAATGCAACAAAAAGTGTTTCTGCTCTTTGCTGAAATAGCTACGTTGGTAGCAGTAGGCTAGCAGAACTTTTTCTGGTGAAACTATTTTTGTGTAGACAAGCCCTTAGCAATCTGCTGCTTCACTTTCTTCTCTATCCTGTGAAATGACAGTTACTGACCTCACAGGGTAGTTTTGAGGTTTAAATAGTGTCTATAAAACGTTTTTGAATATGAAAAATCTTGTTACGACTATTTCTGCATAGGAGGCAACATTAAGGGCTGCAATTGTGATCAGGAACAGTCAGCGTGGATTCACCAAGGGCAAGTCATACCTGACTAACCTAATGAGATAACTGGCTCTGTGGATGAGGGGAAAGCAGTGGACGTGTTATTCCCTGAATTTAGCAAAGCTTTTTACACAGTCTCCCACAGTATTCTTTGCCAGCAAGTTAAAGAAATATGGGCTGGATGAATGGACTATAACAGTGGTTCTCCAACTTTTTGTATTGGTGACCCTTTTTGGACACCAGGCCTCTAAGTACGATCCCCCTTCGGGGTCAGGCTGGGGGGAGGATGTTGGCAGCCCCCTGGGGCAGGGGCCGCGCTTGGGGGTGGGGTGGTGCCTGCAGCCTGCCAAGGCAGGGGCTGGGCTCTGGGAGGGGAGGGCGTACCTGCAGCCCATCACGGCAGGGGCCAGGCTGGGATTGGGGGGTTCCAGCAGCCCCCCAGGGCAGGGCTCACACGAGTGGTTCCAGCAGCCCCCTTGGGGTCAGGTTCATTCGGGCGGTTCCAGCAGTCCCCCCCCCCCCCGGGGCTGGGCTCGCGGTGGCGGGCTCCGGGGAGTGGGGACGGAGTGGGTGGGGGCGGTGACAAGAGCGCGCTGGGGCTGGGCTGGGGGCACCGGGAGCCCGGTTGGGCTGGGGGGTGGGAGCGCCAGGAGTCTGCTGGGGCAGGGCTGGGGAGGGGGGCACTGGGAGTCCGCTGGGGCCGGGAGTCAGCTGGGGCCGGGCTGGAGGGGAGGGTGGGGGCGCCGGGAGCCCGCTGCCACTGGGGCTGGGCACCGGGGGGGGGGGGGGGTCATCAGGAGCCCGCCGGAGCTGTGCTGGGATGTGTGTGGGGGGGGGCAGGACCCCGCCGGGGCCGGACTCACCATGACCAGGGCCGGGCTCGCGGAGCTGCCAGGAGCTGGCTGGGGGGGCACTTGCAGCCCACTGCGGCAGGGGCACGAGCTGCTGCGGCAGCTGCAGGGGTCAGGACAGGCTGCAGGCAGCAGGGGCCTGCGACCCCCACATAACTGTGTCGTGACCCCTCTGGGGGTCACGACCCCCACTTTGAGAACCAATGGACTATAAGGTGGATAGAAAGCTGGCTAGATCATCGGGTTCAACTGGTAGCGATCAATGGCTCCATGTCTAGTTGGCAGCCAGAATGAAATGTAGTGCCCCAAAGGTCAGTCCTGGGATCAGTTTTGTTCAATATCTTCATTAATGATCTGGAGGATGGCATGGATTAAACCCTCAGCAAGTTTTCAGATGACACTGAATGGGGAGGAGTGGTAGATATGCTGGAGGATAGGGATAGATACAGAGGGACCTAGACAAATTTAGAGAGTTGGTTGGGCCAAAAGAAATCTGAGGTTCAGCAAGGACAAGTGCCGAGCCCTGCCCTTATATGGAAGAATCCCATGCACTGCTACAGACTAGGGACCAAATGGCTAAGCAGCCAATGTACATGGCAGAGGGGCATTGCTGGCACATGATGGCATATATCACATTGGTAGATGTGCAGGTGAATGAGCCCCTGATGGTGTGGAATGGCTGATGGTGTCCCTTGAATAGATATGTGGACAGAGTTGGCAACAGGGTTTGTTGCAGGGATAGGTTCCTGGGTTAGTGTTTCTCTGGTGTGGTGTATAGTTGCTGGTGAGTATTTGCTTCAGATTGGGGGGGGCTGTCTGTAAGCGAGGACTGTCCTGTCTTCCAAGATCTGTGAGAGTGTGGGATCATCCTTCATGATCCTTGATGAAGAACTGGAGAGGTTTTAGTTGGGTGCTGAAGGTGATGGCTAGTGGTGTTCTGTTACTTTCTTTGTTGGGCCTGTCCTGTAGTAGGTGATTTCTGGGTACCCAATCTCTTTCTTCACTTCATCAGGTGACTATTGTAGTTCTAAGAATTCTTAATAGAGATCCTGTAGGTGTTTGTCTCTATCTGAGGGATTGAAGCAAATGCAGTTGTATCTTAGAGCTTGGCTGTAGACAATGGATTGTGTGATGAGGTCTGGATGAAAGCCAGAGATATGTAAGTAAGGGTAGCGGTCAGTAGGTTTCTGGTATATGGTGATGTTTATGTGAAAATCGCTTATTTGCACTGTAGTGTCCAGGAAGCAGATTGCTTGTGTGTACTGGTCCCGGCTGAGGTAGATGGTGGGACGGAAATTGTTGAAATCCTGGACTGATGATGCGCTGGAGAGGTTTTAGTTGGGGCTGAAGGTGATGGCTAGTGGCATTATGTTACTTTCACATCATCAAATTATGTGGAAGGTTCAAGAAAACCCTTAGGCAGGTAGTTATGGGAGAACCTGTTCCATAAGGAAACTAACTTCCTAACCATCAATAATTAGTGGTTGGCTTATGCCCCGAATGAAGTATGTGAGTTTTTATCTCTTCCAAAACTTTGTTTTATTAATTTATAAAGTATTTATTGTTATAACTGTGGTCCTTCTTCTTATCCACAAAAATGTATAATTCCTTTTTGAATCCTGCCGAGCTCTTGGACTTAGTATTAAGAGACCCTATCAGAGCTGGGATGAAAACCCAGGAATTCCTGTCTCCCTCTCCTTTGCTCAGGCCACTAGAATATATAAATTGGTACAGTACACTGGCAGGAGGTAAAGTCAAAGCCACACCAGAGAGAAATCAGGTCCCCACAGAGCTTTTACTTCCAGCTCTAAGTTATAGAATGTCTTGGATAGGTAATAGAATGGAAATGGTGCAATATTTCAATATTTTCATGCTGCCTGCATTACAATTATGATGTTAATTAATTATCTGGCTGGCAGTTAACACCATCCAGAGGCATGGTTGCGGTCGACTTGGTACTGTTCTGCTAGCAGTGAGTAATTAACCTCTCCTCTTCCCTGGGATTCTCTACAAGATGATCATCATGTTGATGATATAATTATTATTAATTCAGTTTCTGTGTTTCGTTGACATTGTTAATTACTTGTCGGTAATCAGCTAATGCTTAATCTTCCTTGTTGGATAGTTTCTTAAAAGGCTGCTTGAAATGTTTCAGAGGGGCTACCTTTGCACATTCTCACTCCTCACTGCATCAAGTGTCAGCCAGATCACTACTCAGAATAAATTATCTAAATACTGTAAAGATTCTCCTCAAATCAGGGGACTTCTGGATCTAATGAGATTGCATTTGTAAGCAGGAACATATAAAATGGTTGGCAGTAAACAAAGGGAAGAAGGGGGAGCTTTTTGGTGCCAACTTTAAAAATTGATCATACTTACAGACTTGTCAATACCATTTAATGACAAAATTTAATTTAGTGCTGTGTTTTGTTTTTAGAAGATTAGTGATTTTTCTGCAAGGAATTGTTCCAGGCACTTTTACTTTCAGCAAAATTAAGAGATCTGTTGTTTCTGAGTGTACTAATCAGCTGTGGGTGTCATGGGCAGAGCTATGTGCAACTTTATGGAAATGACCTTTCAGATTTTATTAAAAGCTTCACTAACATTCATGGACCTGGGCCAATTAACAAATTAGCCTGACTTATGGCTTTGTATTGAAACATGGGAAGTGGAAGGCTTTTGCCCAGTAACTTTATAAAACAAAAGAAACGTCATTATTATTTAATTGTGTTGTAGTAGTACCTATGGGCACCTTGAGATTGAAAGGCAGCAAATTTAAAACAGATAAAAGAGAATACTTTTTCACGCAACACACACAAGTAGCCTGTGGAACTCATTGACCGAGGCTAAGAATTGAACATTTATATGTGTAACAACAGTATTCACCGTGGTGACGGAAAGGATTAAAAAGAATCCAGAATTTTGGAAGGGATACTAGCTGCCATTTTTCAGAGCATAAACCAACCTCAAACCAATGGGTGTCAGAAGAAATGTTTCTTGGGGGCATGTTATCCGATAACTACCCCTTGCAGGGTTTCTTGTTCTTTTCACTGAAACAGCTGGTACTGGTCAGTGTCAGCAACAGAATACCAGACTAGACAGTCCACCGTATAGCCCAATATGGGAAATGGTAATTTCCTGTGTACATATTAAAAATACAGATTAATTTTGGGGGGAGGGATAGCTCAGTAGTTTGAGCATTGGCCTGCTAAACCCAGGGTGGTGAGGTCAGTCCTTGAGGGGGCCATTTAGGAATCTGGGGCAAAAAAAATCTGTCAGGGGACATTACTTGGTCCTGCTAGTGTAGGCAGGGGACTAGACACGATGACCTTTCAAAGTCCTTCCAGTTCTACAAGATAGGTATATCTCCATATATTCTAACAGATGCCAGTGAGTTTTGCTTTTGGGGGGGGTTTGATCTGAAAATACTCAAATTGAAATGCAACTCATGAGATGCAAATCAAGATGGATAGAAACAAAAGAAAGCAAATCACTGGCATTTGAACCTTTAATCATCTTTGTTATTTGTGTGCTCAATACTGAAAAGAAAGGAAAACACAGTCCCAACCACTTTAGGCAGACAGAATATCTCAGAACCAAATAACACAGGAAAACCTTAATTAACCTTAAGATTAACCAGTGGAAAACTTTAACTCAGAGATGTGGAAGTGTAGATATTTTTTACTGGCTTTTGGTCTTTTACTAGTCTTGAAAGGCTTCAGGGAAGATGAGTGGTTTAAGGAAGGGTTTGCATTCAGAGAGTGGCAGGTGTTCCATGCTGAAGAAGGTGACATTGCAAGCCGAAAGTCGTACATCGAAGAAGGCATAAAATAAGGAAACAAGAGAAGTAGCTGTTTGGGCATACCAAAAGGTTCTGTGAAGAAATAAATCTGTGTCGAAGCAAAGATCAGTGTAGTTGGGTACATCTCTATTGATAAGGACAGGGAACTTGAGTTTCATATGGCAACCAGTGAAGGAATTTGAAGAGGGGGTGACAGAGAGCAAACAGCGAGTGAAAGAGGATTTTAGGAGTAGCATTTTTTTAATGGTCCACAGGGGAATCAGATGACAGAAGGGGAGGACAAAGAGCAGGGAGTTAGAAGAGGCAAGAAACGATCAAGGCATGGACAAATATTTTGACAATAGACTTGGAGAAGAAAGGGCACATATTGCTGTATAGGAAAAACTAACCAGAGTTGTCAGCAGCCTGGATATGGGACAGTAGCAGAAAGGAGCTGAAAAGGACACTGATGTTTTGTGTTTTAGTGATGGGGAAGATAATGGTCTGTTTATCAGTAGCCAGACAGTGAGAGAGAGGAGCTAGAGAGGGGAGAAGTAAGAAGGGAAGATAAGATGTTCAGTTCTCATTATGTCGAATTTGGGTTAGGTTGGCTGTGGGAGGCAGCCTGAGGGGAAGAAGTCTGTTGGAGAGGTATAGCTGAGATAGGGTTGCCAGCTTGGTAATATTTAAAAACTGTGACACTTCAGCAGGAGTGCCGGAACCTTCTCTGCCCTGCCTCTTCCCGCTAAGGCCCTCCCCACATCTTCCCCCTCCCCCATGCTCTGCTCCCTATACACTCTTCTCCCCCCTCCCCCATTTGTCGCAGAGCAGGGCTGGGAGCTGCAACCACCTGGTACAGGTAGGAGATAGCCCCGGCTGAGTAGGGGCTGGTGCAGGCGATGACCCAGTGCCTCCCTGCTTCCCCCGCCTGCAGGAACTGGACTTTGGGTGTCCTGTTAGTAGAGCTGACTGAACACTGTCAGTTCCCCTTTTCGACTGGACTTCTGATTGAAAATCGGACACCTGGCCACCCTAATCTGAGAATTGTCAGCATAAAGATGGTAGCTGATAACATGGAAGAAGATGAGTTAATCGTGTAGGGATGAGGTGTAGAAGAAAAAGAGGAGAAGTGAAATGCAAGAAGTCTGTGGGAATCCTCCAGAAAGTGGGAGAAGGGAAGATGTCATCAGAGATATCGAGCCCCATGTTATGAAAACTTAAAAAGAGACAGTCCTGGAAGAGGAGTGATCTGCTGTGCTGGAAACCATGGCTAGCTCTAGAAGGATGAGAATAGAGAAGCAGTTTTAGACTTAGCTCATAGGTGAGTTTAGTGAATGTGGTGGGGGATAGAAACTGTACTGGAGGAGAAACTAGAGAGTCAAATAGTAAGTCCAGGCAGCATTAAGGACCTGGTCTTGAATCACTGAAGTCATTGGGGGCAGAGGGCCATAAGAAAGTAAATATAAATTTACATGATGCCATTGTTAGACTTGTGCAAAACCCAATGGCTTCATTTCCCATTTGGGAATTCCATGCCCAACCATTTTTATTTTCACTCAAATGAGGCACATCCCTGGAGTTTTGCATTGAGTCTGGAGTTTAGGAAATGGAGAGCAAAACTCACCCAAAGCCCCCACCTTGTATCTAAATTTGGATTGAAACCCTGCAGAACTGTGATGTTTTTTAAATGGAACCATACCCTGGCCTACCTCAGCTGGATGCTTTAGTGCAGATTTACATGAAATACGGTTCAAATTCCCATGAAACATGGGAGCATTTTAAACAAACCTGGCCAGAGACACAGGCTCATTGTGAACCCCAGGAAGCTTCATCAGGCTTCATGTTTCATTCAAAAAGTTTCACTCAGTTTTAGCCTCATTTTCATGCTCAAAGACCAAATAGATAAATGTCCATTTTTCCATTAATGAACATGGCCCTACATGTATTCTAGCCAAGATAACCCGTGGGGCTGTCTAATACAGTGTTACATTTGAAGGGGAAATGGAACATTTTTTATTCCTTAAGTTTCACATAAAGGTAATATAAATGAGCATGCAGATTGTGGAATGGTTCATATTTTACATATTCAGGCTCTGGTAATAGGTGGGAACAATATGATCTGTACTTGTGTACTGAACACGGTCTAGTTACACAGCCTGCGCTTGATAACACTCCTCATTTTGTTAGCTGTATGACATATCAATTTACTCTTTTCATTTTGGAGACTGAGAATGCTGGATTGAAGCTTCAAGATCATAACAAAGGTTAAAACAAAAGAACTGTTGATATTTCCCCTCGAAGTGTGAATATCTTCATATTTGCTATGGACTCCCTCTGTTATTCAGAAAGACTTACTTCTCACTGTCCTTCCGGAGAGGAAAGATGGTTCAGTTATTACATGCTTGCCTGGGACTTGAGAGACCAGCATTCAATTCTCTGCCACAGACTCCTTGTGTGACCTTGGACAAGTCACTTAGTTTTTCTGTGACTCAGTGCTTCATCTCCGAAATGGCAGCCATCTATCTTGAACGACAGTGGGGTATCACCAAAGCAGTTCAGTTAATGTGTGTCTTGTTGCAGCATGACATGTAGATAAAATATCCAATTTTCAAGTGATAGTCAGTGGCACAGATAACGTAGGCAAAAGAGACAGGGCCAGAGGATAAACCTGGTGCACTTTTTGTTCTTGAGGCCTGCTGCCCTTTCCTGTCCACCTCTCTTCAGCCTCTTTGACTCCCTGGTGCAGAGCTGTCCTCAGCGTGGCCTGCATCTTCCCAGTTTCTAGTGTGAATGCTGAAAGTTTCAGTCTCTCTTGCAAATGTTCTTGAACCTGAGTGTAGAACAGCTTTGGAGGATCTGCAAGTTTCCCTTGAAGATCCTTTGGAATGTGTCCATCCATCTGGTGCAGATGACCTACACAACAGAGACGTCTGTGACTGAGAACAGTGATCAGACTTAGCAATGGTGCTTTTTCAATTACTTCAATGTCAGGAACTTTGGTTTCCTATTTGAAATTTAAAATACAGTGAAGACAGTGGGTGTGGGAGCTGTTTAGCTGTTTCTCCTGCCTACTGTAGGTGGTCTGGGTGTCACCACCATACAGCAGCGGCCTCAAAACACACATCTGGTAGACCCGTATCTTGGTGAGCAGTGTTAGTTACTTGTTATTCCATATGTGCTTGGTCAGTTGGCTGAATGTGATAGCTACCTGCCTTTTCAATGCAAGAATTGAGCTTGTCACCTAGAGATAAGTTAGCCAGCACACTTAATCCTAGATAGCAGAACATGTGCACAACTTCTAAGGAGGGGCGAGCTATTAAAATTTCAATACATCTTGTGCATTAATCATGGTCTTCTTTAGACTGGTTAGTCCAGCTTCATCGCAAACTGTAGGAAAGCTATTGCAAAGTTGCTGGAGCTCCTCTTCAGGGTCTGTGACAAACACTGCATTGTCGGTGAAAAGAAATTCTGTCTATCAGCAGGTGTTTGAATTTGCACATAGAGGAGCAAAAAGCAACGTTAGAGTTTTCCATCTGATCTTGTATGGAGATGTACACCTTTGGCACTAGATGGGAAAGCATGACGAAGCAGCGGAGAGAAGATTATATCAGAGTGGTGGTGCAAAAACACATCCCTGTTTGACACCACTGCAAATTTCAAAGATTGATCACCATCCTGCTGAGCTATAGACTTCATGCCATCATGGAAAGATCGAAACAGACTGAGGAGAATTGGGGAGCAACCAGGTCTGCCTAGCAGTTGGAAAAGGCCCTTTTTGCTGACCAGGTCGAAAGCCTTTGTAAGATCTATGAAGGTTAAGTAGAGAGGCGAAATGGAGAAAATAGCACTTCCCTTACCTGATAGAGAGTGAGATGAGGTTAAATTAAAGAGTGTTAAGTGCTAAGTATCTAAGAGAGACATCAGTATTCCATCCCTAAATGGTACTCAGAACATTAAAGGACTCACAGAACTTTTTGTGCTAGTGGAGGGGGCAGAGGGGTAGAAGGGACCAGAGTTTCTGGCAAAATGTTTGGGTAAATACATTGTGCATATCTCAATTCACCCTGCTGTTCCAGTCTGGGTGATTCCTCTTTCCTTTGTGTTCTAAACTGTTGTGTAACTTGTCTATGTGCTGCTAAGTAGCTGCCTGTTTCCATCTCCGAGGTAACTGCATTTCAGTTGGAGGTGAGGTGATCCCTGTTTAGTATAGTTTTCCAAGTGCACAGTTACTCTGGGAGGAAAAAATGATGGAATAAATATGAGAGTAAGTATTTTTACTATATATTTTAAAATAAACATGAGACATTGTTTACCGGGATGGTCTGTCTTCAGACACGGATGCACAAGATCATGGCAGTGTTTAGAGGTGGGCAAACTACTTGTAGCAATAATCTTCTATAACAAAGTTAGCTGTTTGTCTATTCATTGAATTGTTTGTAAGTATCTAACAAATATCTTTGTGCAGCAATACTGCAGCATATTCGGTCACTCACATTGTGTTCACTTCAACTTCATTTTCTGCTGTTCTTTATTCTATTTGCTGTTTGTGCTGGGTGCTGGCCCAGCTAAGTTGCATGGTTTTATTTCTGCTCCCTAACCTGTTGACAATGAGTGAGAGCATCCCTTGTGAATACTGCATATCTGCATGTGTGTGAAAATAACTTTATGTGGTCAGGACATGGTTATTCCTATTGCAAATGGCCATGTCCCCAAATATTTTTGGGAACTAAAACCAAAACCCTTTTTGATATTAATGTTCCCAGACAACAAAACTAAAAAACCAAGCAGCTATTGAGAATTCACGTGAATTATTTTGCAGTACTTAGTCTGGTTAAACAGGGGATGCTATGGAGTTGTGTATGTGCAAATGGTGTGGACCCTCATAGTCAACATACATGATAGACAAAATTCTGTTCTCATTTACATCAGTGTAATGCTGGAGTAACTCCAGGAGTCAGTGACATTACTCCAGATTTACAGCAGGGTATCTGAGAGCAGAATTTAGTCCATTGTCTTTGCTAAGGATGGTTTGCAGGATATACCACCTAATCTGAACCCTTTCCTAGAACTCACATTGAAGCAAACTCAGGTCTTTTTGAAGTTCAAAAAAATGGCAGTTAACTTTTTCTTACATTATGTCTTCACGCACCGGTGCACTTCTTGGGTTTGGGCAGGGGCAGAAGCAGATATACCAAAATACTGCAAGACATTGTTTCTGTACCTATAGCCCTGCCAAAATAGGAAGTAGTGGAAATCTCACAGGAAAACCTGATTTCATGATACTTCCAAAGAGGTTCAGGTGTTTCTTTTTTTAAAAGCAAATAAAACTGAATCGATGATGTTTGCCTATCTCAGCACACCGCCATTTCCTGGCAACTCTTCCCATCTGCCTAACTTGCCAACTTTCTCTCCCCTTTTTCTTATTTAATCCTACTTTTACATTTTTGTTCTAATTATCCATCTCTACCGCCTGCCCCAAGTCACGTGAGATTATTGGTGTATTTAATATGCACAGGAATAAAATTTGCTACTGTATTTACTCCTATACAATGCATTCTATGGCAACATCAACTATTGTCAATCATGGACTGAGTCTAGAGTATGCAAATAAGTGCTATTCAAAGTCCAATAAAATAGGTTGCCCACGTAAATGCACTAGAAATATTTAGTTTACAAAATCCACTTTCTCCTCTTTAAATGAAGGACTCTGGAGTTGTAACAACATATTAGCTAATTTACAACACAGAAATTATCTGTTTTCTGAAGGAAAAATTCATATTTAGTTACTTGCGATGGGGTTCTTGTGATGACTGTGGGACTGCCGAGCCTTCTGTCCCAGCAACCTGGGGTATCCCTCACTCTGTGATGCTGCTGGCAAACTTCACGCCTTTGGCAGGCACTGCACTTACAAAGACATCCACTAGCAAGGACACATCTAACTAAGTTACATGAATGCTTTCCCCAGCCACTCATGAATCAACCATAGAGAGGCTCCAGCCATTTCTCTCCAGTTCCCCTGTCCTGCACCCCAGAACTGTACCGCCTTGCCCTGGTCAGAAGCCTTACCAGTGTAAGTTCATGACCCAGTCTGCCCCTCCCTCAATATGCAGAAGATACACACTACCCTTTGTAAACTGAGATGAGATTCCCCAAGCACTTCAAACAAAACACACTGTTTTAGGTTAAATATAAAACAGATTTATTAACTATGGAAAGCTAGATTTTAAGTGATTATAAGTAGAAAGTGTAGAGATCAAAGTTGGTTACCTAAGAAATAAAAGTAAGTTTTCAGTCTGCATTCTATAAACTAAACCGGATTTGAATCAAGCAGTGTCTCATCTTGATAGATGGTACAAACAGGTCACAGATCTTCAATACGCAGACTGGAACTGCCTTTCAGTCTGGGACCACCCTCCCCAGTTCAGTCTTTCTCCTCCAGACCTGTTTCCAGGTGTTGAGTTGTGGGGGGGAGTGAGGCCAAGTCACGATGTCACTTCCACTCTTTTATAGTTTCTTCCAGCTTGCTGGAAAGATAAAAATGGTTTGATTTTTTTCAGAGGAGTTGGGCATCTACAGTTCCCTTTGTAGTCAAGGATGTTACTAGAAAAAGAGAAGCTGACTAGCTGGGATTCTGTGAGGCTAGTTTTTCTGAATTTTATTTGGTATATACAGAATATCGGATGGTGTGTTCTGGGTATTACACATTCTGGCAATCAGTTGTGATGCATGCATAATTCACCATGGCATCACTATTCATGAGTAATATGCTCCATTCTGAATCCATGCTGATAACAATTCTTACTATACCATCTTATCAGATTCTCCCCTTTGGCTCAGTGGCTAGGCATTGGGATGGGAGTCAGAAGACCCAGACTCTGTTCACTTCACTGTTATTAATTGTTGTTTGTATTACAGTAGTGCCTAGAGGCCCTAGCTGAGATCGGGGCTCTCTGATTTTTTCAGGGGGTGGGTTTTTTATGCAAACCTGAATTTTTTCAGTGAAAATGGAAATCATTGTGCGAAAAAGCCAATTTAATCAAAAGCAATTTTCCTTTGAAAACATTTCGATGGCCATTTTTCCAACTAGCTTTATTCAGTACTGGCTCAGGAAAAACCATGCAACCTAGTGAATTACCAAACTCACTTCCCACAGCACCTTGGGTTTTCTTTAGAGATCTCCCATGTTGTTGACTAGTCCCTTCCAGATTAGGTTGTGATAGCTAATGAGACCACAAATGGAGGAGATGTGACTGAGAGCTATGTTAATAAATTAATATGAATCCTGTTCTTAGTTATACCAAAGCAAATGCCTTGATTTGATAGCAGCTGGAAAGTACCTGTGAGCAAAATTTGGTTATAAAAATCCAGTCTTTTAAAATAATTCAGATATCAGTTTTATGGTTCTGCCCCAGTCAATTTCATCAGCTCTGTTTTCATAATTACTTTCCTAGGAGCACAAGCGCAGTAATGACACAAACTTTAATTTTGTGCATGTTCTGTGATGTAAACCTTGAGAAAAGCCTTATCTTTGTATTCATATTTGTGTTCTTAATTGCAATCAATATGGTGAGAAACTATTTGATTCCCGAGTATGCAACATTATCTGCTATAAGAATAAACTACAGTGCAGATTATGCAAATACTATTATATAACCACAACAGTTATTGCAGTGTCTTCCTTTGTGTATATATATATCAATGTACTGCAGCAATTAAACAGTGTAGTGAAGCCATAGCAATTACCATTCTAAATTATCATACAAAATTCACTGTATACCATAGTATAAATCATTTCCTTATAGCAACTACCATATATGTTCTTTGGTTTTTATTTTAAAGTCCTTATTACTTGTCATTTAAATATGGTACCAAATGATTTATACCCCATATTTGCAAGTACATATTGAAACAACTATATAATGTTTGCAAAAAATCCACTATAATGACTACAGCTATCCTAAGTTATCAGTCTGCTATGGTATTTTGTAAAGAAAGAATCTAATGAAGTTTTGTTTTTGTTTTTTCAAAATCCACCCAGAACCAGATAGAATGTTTATATGATCTGATTCTTGGTAAAGTGACCCTCACATAATTTTAGGGGATTTAATTAGGAATTAAAGTGCAGCAACAACTGTGCTGAAATCTATTCATTTTTTAAATCAGCTTTCTTTCTAGGACGTAAACAGACTCCCACTAAAACTTGTGCATGATTTTAATTACAGATAAGTTTCTCTTTAAAGGCCAAAGCATTCATGCTCAGGTTGCTAAGCTGAATTCAATATATCTATATGTTAAAGGTAGCAAGCTAATGTGTAAACAGGGAAAATATTGGAACCAATTGCTGTTAATTTGGTTTTGATCAATTCACATTGACCATACTTTACATGCAAATGAGAGTTGTGCTGGGTTATCCCAGATTAAAATAGCAGAGATACTGAACTCCTTTTAAAAATCAGCCTTCAACAAGTAGAATAAATAGGGAAGTTTGGAAAACTAGAAAATAAGAAAGTCCGGTATAAAGAGAGATTGATAAAGAGCCAGTAAAGAATAATTGAATATATCTGTACATGTACCACTCATCTAGGGCCAGACAGAGGTCAATGGGACTCTAGTAGAACCTTGATTTTATGAACAACTAGTTTTATGAACAACTAGCTTTACAAACCGTTTTTCGCTACAGAAAAAAATAAATCACATAACAAGAGATGCTGATGAAGAACAAGTCGACATCCCTTCACATTCCAATGCCTTGAGTGCATTGGAAATCACTTTGCAGTGGTTTGAAGGAGAGGAAGAAATCAATGATGTGCAGTAAACTGTAACTTATGCACTGTAGCTACTGTAATTTTAAGATCTTCACTTTTATGAACTTTTGGAGTTTATGAACTCATCAGATCAGCCCTACTACTGTATTTGTGTAGTAAGACACTACTCATAGTAAGTCAGGTGACAGATCTAGACCCAAATTAGGATGATATGCATTTTATAGTAGTAAGGGAGTTAAAAAGTTAACATGTAAAATGTACCATTTTTTTTAAGTCTTGGAAAACTTTGCAGACGCCAGATGCAATACTGATTTTCAAAAAAGGAAAGAAGAATGATCCTGGTAATTGCCATTTGGAAAGCATGTAATTTATACTACTAGTAAAATAATAGGCCATTTAGTAAGGGGGAAAATAATTACTAAATATTTAGACGATAATAGGATCATGAGTGGAGAACAGCATGGATTTATAAAAAGAAATTTTGCCAGGAGAACTTGACTGCCATTACTAAATTAAGCCCCAATCTTGCAATAGCTTATGCGTGTATTTAACTTTGCTTGCATTAGTTGTCACAGTGAAGTAAATGAAACTAGTCATATGTGTAAAATTAAGCACATGAGTAAATCTTTGTGAGATCAGGATCTTACAGGGAAAACAGTAAACACTAGATATTTGTAGTTTAATGAATCATCTGATACAGAGTTTAACAAAATCGTACCCAGAAAGAATTCAAATTGGCTTGAAATAAACACTGGCTGTGAATAAAAAAGACTGAAAGTACAAACTAAACATAAGTCGATGTCGATCATATTGTGGGGAGTTGTCTCGTGGATCTGCTGGTACTATGTGGCTGTGTAGTCCCAGACTCCAGGCTGTGCAATCCCAACCACAGGAACTTCGATACCTATGAGCAGTTTTCTAGTGGCTTGTTTGATAAGGGCTATGAACAGGACACGCAGCAGTGCTGTGTGAAGATAAAGGAGGTGAGGCAAATGTACCAGGGAGGCAAACTGTCACTCTGGTGCTTCACCAAAGACTTTCCGCTTCTGTAAAGCGCTGGATGCTGTCCTTGGTGGTGACCCCACATCCACCACCAAGAGCTCTGTGAATACTTCAGCGGGGCTGGAAGTGGGAAAGAGTGGACCTAGCCCCAAGGCCGAAGTCATGGACGAGGAGGTCAAGTTGGAGTACAATGTGGAGCTTGCTGGAGGGTTGTCCAGTGGCCAGGCAAGTCAGGACCTCTTTTCCACTTGGAGCTGTCGAGCCAGTCTCAGCAATCTGTCTTTGTCGCACATGGGATGCAGGAGAGAGCTCTGGTAAGTGATCTTTTTGAGTTGATGGTGCTTGGTTATGAGACAGAGCTGTGTATATTCTAGAAGTGGGTGAAGGGATAGAAATGTTCAAGACAAGCTGTATTTGAGGGTGCTTCACATTCCCTGTGGAGTTACGCAGAACAGTGTATTAATGCACCAAGATTTCACAGGAATCCTCCAGAGAGATCTCTAGGAAACTTCCCTGGAGGTACATGCCAATCCTCTGCCGAAAAGAGTTCCTTGGCAAAGCTGCTTTGTTCCTTCCCCCATTGTAGGAAACTTTCCCATGCCATTCAGCAATCACCTGTGCAGGGACCAAAGCGGCACACAGGTGAGCAGCATAAGGACTAGATATGAAGCTGCATGTGTGCAGAACATGCACCCTTGCATCCTTGCTTACCTCAGAAGGGAGATATTGGCTTTCCCCACCTGTGGAAAGAGGGGCAGAATTTACAATATTGTCCCTAATTACCTGCACCGATCCCCTTAAAAAAACACCTAGACCCTTTGCCCCACTTGAACACCCAACCCGCACTGGGGACCAATGCACCATGTTTAGTGTGTTCACTGAGATATGCTTGCCAATCATTGACAGTGAGAAAATGATTTGTGTGCTGAGGTGTATTTTACTATAATGAGTCAGTGCTGTGCATGAACTAACAATCACGCTTCTGTGTATTGTTTTTTTGTGCTTCTTCAGATGTGGTCTTCAGTGGAACTCCCTACATATCTGTGGAGTGCCTCTTCCAGATAAGGAGGAGACTAAGATGGAGCAAGGGGGACATGTTTTGAGAGGAGATACAATCCTCAGAAGCCAAAAAAAATAAATAAATACAGGAGTGGAGAGAGACCCTGAAGGAAAATTTTAAAATAGAAAGGCAGGATGGAAAGGAGAGTTGAGAACGGATTGTAAAGGGGCAGGAGTGGATGATAAAAGTGATGGTGGACCAAACAGATGTTGAAGTCCCTAATCCTGCTCCAAGCAAAATACATGAGTGCTTCCCGGACTGCAGCCGATACAGAACTGCTTTCCATACCCTCCCCAAACTCCTTCCACATATTCCTTTCAGCTTCCCAGAACCTCTCGGTACCCTGTTGAATCCACCTATGATAGCTGGACTTACACACACAGCTCTGAGAGCCTACACTGCCCTGCACTGTTACTCACTTTCCACCAAGCCTTTTATGAGTGTTGTTAATTGGTATTTAATAAAAACAATAATTAAATAAAAATAAACTCTGAAAGATAACCAATCTTTTTTTCTCCTACACCTGATGATTGCTGCTGGTAGTGATACCTAATGGCAATTTGATCATTTGCTGACTGAAAATCCCAGTCAGGAATCACCACAATTTTCATGCAAGGTGGCAAGTTAACAAAATATGGCAGAGTGCTGTATAGAAAAACACATTACTGGTGTTCATTATCAAAATGTTGCCTCAAGGCCTCCCTGATTTGAATATCTCTTCCCCCCCCCCCCCCCATTATGCCCCTCAGCCCTGGTATCTGACTGCTCAAATTCAGCATCCAGGCAATCCATCTCTGCACTCCACCCTGGGAAAAACACTTCACCCTTAGCACGCTGCTATGACCATGGGAATGTTTTCCTCATTTGGGTCTAATCTGCCATAAAGACAGCGCCAGCATGCTTTTAAACTGCCAATGGCAAATCTCATGGTCATTCTGCACCTGGTTAGCCTAGTGTTGCTCTGTGACAGTCATGTGACAGTCATGTGACAGCCTTGCTGCTGTCCAGATTTCCCATGTAACGTTTCATGAGCCATAGGAATAAGGAGGAGTATCCTGGATTTCCCAGGATCACTGTGGGCATTTCAACATTCAGCACTATAATCTTCTGGTCTGGAAAGAAATTCCCTGCTTGGAGCTTTTTGTATAGGCCAGTGTTCCTGAAGATGCATCATGCATCTTCCCGGACCAATCTCCGTGGTATCAGTGAAATGCCCACAGTGATCCACAAGCACCTGCAATACCATAGAGAAGTACCCCTTTCTACTGATGTACTCCATCGCAAGATGGTCCAGGGCCAAAATTGGAATATACATGCCATCTATTGTCCCTCTGCAGTTAGGGAATCCTATTGCTGAAAAGTCATCCACTATTTCATGCACAATGCCAAAAGTCACAGTCCTTTGCAGCCGGATTCAATTAATGGCCCTGTGTCCTTGCATTAACACAGCTCCAACAGTCATCTTCCCCACTCCAAACTGTTTTGCGGCTGACTGGTAGCAATCTGGGGTCACCAGATTCCACACAGCAATTGCTCTTCTCCACCAAGAGGGAAACTCTCATTCTGGTGTCCTTGTCCGGGATGCTTTTCCACATCTGAAAGTTCTGCAGCCACTGCTCATCATCCCAGAGATGCATAATGATGAGATCCCACTACTCAGTGCTTGTTTCCTGAACCCAAAAGTGATGGTCCACCATGTTCAGCTGCTCTGTGAATGCCAGAAGTAATCTAGTATTCCTTTCCAGGGCACACAGTAGGTCAGGCAACTCTGATTCCTGTTCAGATTGGGAGCTCATGATATACTGCATGACTATCCGTGATGTGTTCATAACGGTGACCACAACCGTAGAGAGAAGTGCGGGGTCCATCCTTTCAGACAGAGATGGTGCACAGTAAGCAGGGGCTGTTGAAAAATGCCACAAAACGCAGTCGGAAATCCATGGAATGCTGGGATGAAAAGAATTGCATTGTGGGATGTGGAGCCCACAACAATGATGCACTGCAATCCACTCTGCCTTCACACAACTCCTAGCTGCAGAAGGTGGTGAGTAATGCAGTGGGATAGCTACCCACAGTGCACTACTCTCACTGTCGATGCTAGGGCACCATATTTGGACGCACTGTGCAGATAGAGGGAGTGTAGTGAACATTATAGAGCTTTTTGATTGTCGGCTTATTTGCATTGACAAAACTCTGTATGGTAGACAAGACCTAAGGCAATAGAAAAGGACTGTTTAAACACAAGGAAATTCAATGGCATTCCTGGCTTTCAATGCAACATGCAACGAGTAATTCAACTGCATTTGCATTAAATGTCTCTACAGTCTTTTATTGGTGACCTTTCTAGGGGGAAAAAAGTGGAAGAAAAGAGACATGTAAAGAAAATATAAAATGAAATCCAGCCCAAACCATCTTCTAAAAATTAAGCCCCTCCCCATATTGTTAGGGATGAAGAATTTTGGTTTAAGCACACACATGCTTAACTTTTACGCACAGAAGTAGTCCCATTGATGTCATTGGAACTATTCAAATGCATACAGTTAAATACAGGCATAACTGTTTGCAGGATTAAAGATTTAGAATAAAACAAAAAGCAACAGGCAACAAACATAACATGCAATGGGGATATAATTAGAAGGCAGGAAAAAGATTACACTGATAGTATCATGCAGTTACTCAAGTCAATTTTATACACTGATCGAATGGATACACTTTCACGCTTAAACAATGGACATATAATCTTGATACATTTTTGCATATTTAATGGATTGGAGACCAGGTTCATCTTTTAAATTGCTAACTTGATATAGGTTAAGTATGTAGATGACCAGTAACTATGGAAATGTGTTACTTGAAATATATATTCCTGAATCCTTAGGAAGGCAAATCTTTACATACTTTCAGTAGGTCTCTGGATATGTAACTAAGATTGCCCCAACGTGAAATACACTCTGACCATTCTGGGCTCTTGAATAGATAAGGATTTATTCACTCTGAATTTCCTGCAGGTTGGTTTCTTGCTGCAGAAAACCATTGTGGATTTTTTAAAAAATAGAACATTTTAAGAATCCGATATAGGTAGAGAATCACAATGTACAGCTTTAAAGTTGTGGATATTTTTCAATGTACAGAGTTAGCATCCTTTAAAAAAAAGATTATGAGAATGAACTCAAACCAAACTGTGTCTTCTCTAATGCTCTACAGCTTTTCCCCTCTTTCAGAACTGATCCCAATCCTCAGTTAGTTCAAGGGATTTAGGTGAATAAATGCTTGATAATCTTTTTCTTATTTAACCATCGTTCCAATGCCGGTTGGGGGTTCTCCTTGACTTCCAACAAGGCAAATTCAAAGCTAACAGAACGCAAAGAGGGTTTCTGTTTTCTCTTGACTTATTCCTGATCCTATGTTCTCTTCTCTTTTTCCGTGTTTCCTTGAGGCTTTGTTCATTTGTTTTTCCAAATTTAGACATAGTAAAATATATTTTTACAAACCTAAAGACCAATTTCAAATGTTTTTTCTCTTTCTAAAAGCAAATTTACAAAGCAAAGTGCTGTTTCTAAAGTAAAAATCGCCTTGTGATATTTCCACCTCAAACAGCACAAAGGGTTTGAAAGGCAATGCATGTATTTTACCCTCACATCTGTGAGCGTGATAGTGTCTCGGGCATCCCAGTGGAAGAACAGCCACTGCAAAGACTAAGGAAGCACCATGTCCCTGTGATCTGACCTGCCCCTTAACTTTGAGAATGTGTGGCGTTGTTGCTTCAGACCCTTTGCTCCAAGGGAGGGTTTCATACCATTGGTGTAAAATATTTTTCTCCTCCTCAAGAATCATCGGATTGTTTTTTATCAGTAGACTGTTCAGGGGACCTGCAATGAGCTGAGATAGTGGAATTACCCAAAACTCATTCTGTCTCTCTTGAGTTCCAACAGGATCTAGGCCTAGAATTTCACGAATTCAGTGTCAGTGTTCATAGCATGAGGCAGAAACGCTGGGATCAATTTTAAAATATAATGAGGAGGTTTAAATATTCTCAAAATACCATTAAATGCTTATTTTCTCCCATTTCTAAAGATACTTTTTAAAAAAGGGTAGACGCCAAGCCCTCTTGTTAGTTTACGTGGTGAGACTGATAACAGTAATCCATTAAGGCATATGTCTGTGCCAAATGGACATATGCCTTAATGTAGGGAGTCTTCACTTTCTTTTCCAATTACACATTTTCACCCTCCTAATATATAAAGAAAACCTTGTATTCCTTAATCGTTGTCTGCACAGCCTGTGGTCTCCATAGAGCTAAGAACAACAATTGCTATGTTTTAAAAGGGTATGGTTTGTAAATTGTTATACTAACCACCATTTTAATATAATTTTTTTTGCGAGTATTGGTTTGATAGTTCACAATAATCCGTGAATGTTGGAAAATTAAGTTGAGCTATTTGGTTTTGTCTTGGCATAATTTCCAAAGCATAAAACCATTTTTATAACAGCATGGGGTTAATATGCTGTATATTGTTCCATGTAAAGCCAGAAAAAAGTCAGGGAGGGGAAGAACTCTGCAGTGGTAATATAATGGAATGAGATTAAAAGTAAAATTTCGTGCTAAGCAATTTGCGCCATATTTTTCACCAGCATCCCATAGTCATAAATGACATTTGTTTGCAAGTCTGGTGAGTAATTTATTATACTTACTACTGTGTACATACAGGATGTGCTTGCATGTATGTGTATGCAGATGTAGATAACAATGCACACACACACAGATGTCTAAATAGGAGGCTAAAGTAAGGACAAATAGGCAAAAGGTCTTTCTCCTTTCCCTGGCCAGTTTCTTCTACAGCACCCCCTCCTCTTTGGTTGCCACAGTATGACTGCCCCCTCTCATTTCAATCTGCTTTTACCCTTGCATGTGTATACCTATGAGCATATATCTATTGTTCTTAGGAGTTTTATACTGCCACTCACCCCCATGGAGTCTGAGTGTCTTCTTCATAAAATAGCAACATTCCTAATGGACTTCATGGAATCTCTGGCTCTTCTTTTTTGGGTTAGTGAAAGCTCTGCTTGGGGTTACGTCTCTCTTTTGGTGAAAAAGAGAGGGGGCGATTGATGTAATGAGTGTTGCTCTGAATTTTGAGAAAAGTTAACAAACAGGAAGGTTTTCCGTGTTTTCTATAGGCTGAATTTGTCCTCTAGAAGTCTGGTGCCCAGCCAGTTTGCCTCAACTGAGGATGCTTTTGTGCTCCGCTCTTGCTTTGTGTGTTCTGGCCTTTGCGGAATTCCATTGTCCCTGAGGAGCACAACTCTATTGGCAGCTTGTTGATAGAGATTTGATGTCGAAGGTAGCTGGGACCTGATCCATTAATTAAACTGAAGCTTAGGACCCTGGTGTGTGTGTCTATCATTTGTATTTATACATATATGTAGAGTTGGTACCCAGACAAATTACAGCTACGCCTGTGCCAATTATCAAAATCCCATGACTGCATCACCTGACCACTAATCCATCTCCTTCGGGCCTTTCTAATATTCCAAACCCTTCCATACCATCAAGCAGCCATCCACCAAAAAACCCAACAACTCAAACTGCCACAGATCTGTTTCCTCCTTTTATAAATTATATCTACCCAAGGCTGGCAAGATTCAGTCCTGGCCTAGCAACAGGTTTTCCTGTATAGAAATATGACACAGATTTAAAGTCCAATATCTCAGGAAGTTATGGGGCTACCAATAGGAGAGGAGATGGAGACTGCCAACTTCCCTTTGGGGCCCTACACTTGCTTCTAGCTCTGGTAGCTCCTCAGATGATAAACTTCAAACTCATGATATTTTTATGTAGAGAAATGCAATTTTAAGTTTATTTTTAGAGGTGTTTCATAGTTACTTCTCTACTCTGAACAGTCAGGCTCATGACAATGAAGGCACCAAGTTTTACAGGCAGAGAAATAAAAAACAGTAGTACCAATACAATTTTTTTTAATGTTCCTAATACAGTTTTTCTGGCATTATTCTAGGGACTTATTCTAACTTTCCAACCCCCCTGAATACCTTCGAACAGGTGATTTTTAAAAAAACCGACCTGCCCAGAAACATTTCCTCCTTTTGCCCATAAATAGGGAATTTCCCTGCAAACATACCAGGCCCAGAGTCCAAGATGGACCCTATTTTGGTTGTGGGTTAGTGATTGCTTTTCTGTAACTAAACATGCCACAGCTTTGAAACAGACACTCCTGCAGAACTGGAAATGGGACCTGCAGCTTGTTCCTACCCTTGGAAAACAGCAAAATATTGAACATGCTGCTTAAGTGTGTACATAGTCACTTACCTGCAGTGTGCCTCTGTGTTCCACCTGTAAAATGGGCACAATAACTCCATGCCAGTACTGTGGTACTGCGGGAGCAAGTACTGAGCAAGTACTGAATACTATGAGGCTTAATTCATTAATATTTGTAAAGGCTTTGGAAGTTCCAAGATAGCAGACACTAGAGAAATGCAAATTGTTCTGAGTTACATGTGACTTGTACTCAAGTGGGGAATGATCCAGCACCCAGTCAAGTAAATGGGATTTTCCTCATTGAGAATGGGGTCATATCCATCAAGATGAAAGAACTCAGTATTTCATAGGACTTGGTCCTTCATTAGCATGCAACATATCCCTCCTTACTGCTGCAATAACTAGGGATAAATTGAGGAGGAAGTGACATTTGTTATCTAGTTACCAAATTTTAATGCAAGCAGCTAGTTTTGGAAACATATGTAGTGCTTAGAATGTGATTAGAAGAGAGTTGGGGATGATGTTGGGGGGAGTTCTGGTGATCTGCACTGCTGCTCCCTAGTTTACTCATCAACAAATTGATTTTAAAAAGAGAGGATCTTGTAGATATTTGAGAGTGTTTTTCACAAAACTGTCTGGGCTGTATCCTAGCCCCCACCCTTCTTCTTTTTCCAGACTGCCATCATCAGTGATTTGGAAGTGTAGAAAATAGTATTATAAGGGAACAGATGCGAACAAAAGGGGTGAAATTGAATGTATTAGTATTCAGCAGTCTGCTTTTGATTACCTCTGACTGGAAAATATTTGGAAGCCACCAGGGTCCCCTCAAGTGTTATGATTTGGTAAATTCAGCCCTCGCGTGTTGAGATTCAGGCTCTCTTATTGAAATTGAATTGATATTTTGTAAACTTCATTTGTGAATAATGTGATCTGACAGGGACAAATGCGAGAGAGAATTGTTTTCAAACCTCCTCCAAATGAAACTTATTATTGAGTAAATACGGATTTCTTTGTCTCTTTTCCTCTCCTTCTATCCTGAGTGTCTTCATGGCCTGAATATGTATCAACTTTTCCAATGTAATTGAATTGATTCAATCATGTGTGGGCAACAGAAATGGGCAATAGAATATATTCCTGATGGGGAAAAATTGAAAAGAGGAGGAATTTCTACTCAAGTGCCGGGCTGGTAGGTCAGAGTGCTATCAAAGCAGAGAGATACACAGAAGCTTCTTTCTGATTACCTAGGGTTTGGACAGTCTCTCTCTCTCTCAATAATCGTCCTCTGATATAACGCAGGCTTTCCAATTTTACAGGCCCACATCAGGCCTCAGATGTGTTACATATTAATTTCCCTTTGCAGAAAATTTGCCAAGCTTTAGCTCAAATTCAGTTAGTCGGATTGATGAAAGTGGCAAAAGGATACGACATTTACTGATTCTCCCTTTTCACCTTTGATTAGCTCAACCGGTGAATTATTCTTGCCCTGTCAGGGTACGATTAAAAGAGCTTGGGCCAAGGTTGCGAGTTCATACTTTCTGATGTAACTGAAAGAAAATAAGTTGAGCTGTGATTTGTCTGACAGAGACCTAGGATCATTTCAATCGCTGGGTTGCCATTATTTTAACAGGCCGATCCGCAGCAAAGTAAATAAAGAAAAATAAAAGCACCCGCCTTTCCATTCTTCTTCTCTTACTCGTAATATACTCTTCATTCCCATCCATATGCCCAATGGCACCTGCTCAGACTCAGGAGCACATTGTCACAGATCTAAATATTCTAATGGAGCTTTATACTCTGTGGTCACTATTTAAAAATAAAAAGCTGCTAATCAGGGGTAATTCCATTGGGCGGAAATCTCATTTAGATTGGTGTCACAGGGAAGCATTTATATTCCAGGGTTTTTATTATTATTATTCAAATGTATTGTCAGGCTTGATCTTCTCCGGAAACTCCAGGCTGAGGCTGTACACGGGTGCTCAGAGGCTGTGCTGTGTTGAAAAGGAGGCATGTCCTCCTGTTTAGAGCAAGGAATTGGAGTCCCAGGCTCTAACCCTGTCTCTACCATTGGCTTGCTGAGTGGCTTTCCTCAATCATTCTGTGCCTCATTTCCCCCCCGTATGCAACGTGCTAACACTCCCCTGAGGTTGTTGTGAGGCTTAATTTCTTGGTTGCTAAGTGCTCAGATGGAAGTTGCCATTTTGCTATGTTTAAGCCTGGGAAATTTGTCAGATTTTAGCCATGTTGCCTCAGCAAACCATTTTCACAGCAATAGGCAGGCTGCCATACATGGTGCCACACAGTAATCAAAACAGCCACATGTGCCGGTTGAGGAATCTAATCCCAGAACAAGTGGGCAAGGTCTGTGCTAAAGTGGAAGGAACCCAGGGGCGAGTCACAGTATATGCTGCCCTGCAAAAAGTGCATTCACAGATGTGTACCATGACTCACAGTTGCCTGTAGCAACAATAACTTGTCATCTGTTTGGCCCATGCCCTGAGCCACATAAACAATCTGGTTAGCAAAGCCATAGGGTGACATCTGAGCAAATATGGCCATCTCTGCTTGTGGCAGGGTTATGGCTGCTCTTGGGGCCTGAGGCAAAGGTGAGATCCAACTGCCAGGCCTGAACACCTTTCTGGTGACTGCTAGGCACCTGGGTGTCAACCAGGCTTTCCAAATGGGTACTTGAAGTCAAGTGCTAAGATAAGAGGCGTTCTCCTGCCCATTGTGTGCTTGTTAACAGTGAGAATAAGGACCTTCCTTTCAGGGTGGCTACTTGTTTGGTGACTTGCGTTGATTTTTCAAACCACGTCCATTGCTTTTTCCTGCACATTATGTTTTTTGCATACTTGAAGGCATGCAATGGAGCAAAGTTATAATAAGGGCTTCTCGTTCACTTTTCAATGCATTTTTACCCCTTTCATGCACTTCACTGCAGACTGATATCATAAGGCCTTCAAAAAGCTGAGATTCCAGATTTAAAATAAATTGTCCAGTTGGAAATCCTGAGGTTTCACTGAACCTTTAGTCTTGCCAAAACCTGACTTTCCAGAGAGACTAAATCCTTCACTGAACAATACTCACTGCTCTTGGTTGGGTCAGGTAGAAATCATGGTTGAATATGAAAGTGAGGAACATGTGCATAGAATTCCATGTGAATGGCTCTCCCCTGACATTCTAAGGCTGCTGTTTTCATAGCCCTTTTGTAAATCCAGTAAGTGAAGCAGGACTTCAGTAATTCTGCATGGACAAAATTGGCTTCATGAGGCTGAAGGCCCAGATATGCAAAGCTTTCTTCTGAGCCAGGGTAAAAGATCTGCAAAGGTCCATGTGAATGGAAGCCTTGTAGCTGTAGCCATACTCCTAAAATCCTTCCCTTTGAAAGTACTAAAATCACTGACCATTAATAATGAGGCCTCCATTGCAAGTAAGGTTGTTTTAGGTCCATCAAACAACTTTCCCAATCAAAATATTTGAGCTATAACCATGGTAGTGTTTTCTATCTTGATATAAGTTATTAATTTGTATACTTAAAAAAAATTGAGTCCACTCATAGGAACACTTTATATTTTCTCAGGCTTAAAAGTGCTCTAGCTATGGCCTGCTAACTCTTATGGCCATGAAGAATGCATGTCTTGGTTATAAATGGTATCCACTTTAGCTTCATAGCTTAGAGCTGAATAAACACAGAATCACTGAATTGTACTCAATGGCTCTATTTATACTGTATTTTGTTAGCATCTGACATAAATCTAGTGTGATTTGATTGACTATACCCAAACTAGAGCGGGAATAAAATAATGAAGGCGTTTGATAGCGGAGCTGCCAGTCTTTAGTAGCAATGACATTTAACGTAATAGGTAGCAGGTAGGTTAAAATGTGCTTTTTATTTGTTGTACATACATTTTATAAAAGAAAGATGTACTAAGGCCCAGGGTGCAATTTTTCACACCGCCCCTCCAGATAGGAAGCTAATTAAAAACAAGGCAAAAAACTGATCATGAATGAATGCATTGGCCATTGTTTAGTGTTATACAGAACTGTACAAAAAAGATCATTAAATTCCATTCATCACTTGGACTTTAAATTGATGCAAAAGTCTTGTACATCTGTGCATAAGGCAGAGCCTAAGCAGGAAGGGTATTAAATCAGTTTGAGTGTCTTAGGAAAGAAAACATTTAGCAAGTGAAATAATAAAGAGTGGAATATGATAACACTGCTATGAGGAGCGTCAGCTCATTTGTTTTGAGGGCAAGGCTGAGAGCATGATGGAGGTTATATAAAGGTTAATACTAAAATCATAAGAGTTTGAAATTTTCAGTGAAAGTACTTTGCGTCATTGCAACAACTAAATCCATTTTTATCATCTTCATATATGAAAGACCTCTTTAAAATATTTTTGTTTTATATTATAAATCTGTAAACTAATGACTTATGAAATTGTACAATAATAAAGGATTTTAAAGTACTTTCAACTGGGACTTTATGTTGTATATTTTGACTGGCTACTAATTTCTCATTTGATAAAATATGTTAATCATTTTCCCCTGTTGAAAAATTCTGAAGTATTTGATATACCAGCCAGTCTGTGAGCAAGTGTGCTTAGCCTCACTCAATTCAGTTAATTAGTATCAATTTTCTGAAGGCATTGAGAGGGTACAATCATTGTGGTCATAAATATTGACTTCTGTTTGCTACCCACAGTTCTTCTGGAGTCATAAAAATTATCCTCAGCTCTCAGGTGTGCATGTACTTACAAACCTCTGTTAACACTACCACTTGCATTTTGTCATAAAATACTAATTGCTTATTGACCAAGTCACAGAGTTTGGGTAAAAAGTGTATCTAACAAACAATGAAGTCTAAAAAAGTGTTCCTACCTTATTACGTTACAAAGCACAGTCCCAGCCCTGCATACAGGTATAGTCCCATTGATTTCAGTGGAGTTTGCGCAGATGTAAGGGTCTAGGCCTGCATAATTTTACACTTGGGCTCCTGTTTGCAGGAGCAGAGTCCAAAGAACAGGCATAATTCCTGTTAAGGTTAGTGTGGGTCAATGGAGAAGAGAATAGACCTAGGAGTGAGTTCAGGGAAATTTCCCTTTTTATCCCATTTCATTTCAACTTTTATTGTTTAATATTATTTATATCTGTGATAGGCTCCCCATTGTGTGAGGCGCAGTACAAATATGTAGCAGGAATTTTCAAAGGAACCTGTGGGAGTTAGGAGCCCAACTGCCATTGAATTGGTTCATAGGCCTTGAATTTCAGTGGGAATTGGGTGCCTAGCAAAACCCAGCCATCTCCAGTGCATCCCAAGATGCTTACAGTCTTGGTCAATGACGAGGCTCAACAAGTGGATGACAGACACAGATAGGTGTATAGAGAAGAGAGGCAGGATGAAGTAACAGTAATGGCAATATGAATGTGGTTTTGGTCAGGGTAACTGCATGGACAGTCTAGCTATGACCACTTTATTCTGTATGTCACTGTGCTGGCAACAGAATTGACTGAATGATGTATGCCATTGCCCTCCGTGATATCTGGGACTTAAGCAGAGCATGGGCATTGTGTAGTCCCTCTGCACAGGAGTGAATTTCATACAATCAGAAAGAGAGAGTATAAAGAGGTGGCCTCCCAGTCAAGCACCCTGCAGCATCAGGCTGTGGAACAATGAGTGGACCCATCCTCAGTTTCCCTTTTATTTGTCCACCCATGAAAGGAACAGAGCCTCTCAGTGTCTGATACAAAGCCTGCCACTCGGCATAATTTATTCAGATACACCAGTGTAGTAGTTCTGTAAAAGCCTTGTAGTGAAAGCATTTTCCAATTCCCAAAGCAAACATATAAAGATACGTTGGATTTCTACTTCACTCAGGGACATCACCTCCAAGTGACCTACCTGTAGGGCAAGCCTTCCAAAAATACCCTTCCTCTAGAGACCTCACTCAAAAGTGGATTCCAAATAAACATACCAACTCCAGACTTTCCATAGACTGAAACAAAACCAAACCATTCTCTACACCCACATTCCACATAAGACATTCCATATAAGTTTGTATGCTTCACAAAAGGTTTCCCAAGTTCCCCACGCAGTCCTTCAGGAAACAAATCTCTAATCCTTGATCTTCCATGGTGTGAGGCCAGCCTTAATTCCTTGAAGGGATCTCTCGCCAGGGATTAGTCAAAGTGCCGACGTTCTCCAACATGTGTAGAAAGTCTGATTTCTCTCAGGCTCTGACCACCAGTTCTCCTTCCAGGAGGCGGAGAGCCCAGGTGCGCTCTCTGAAGTTGAGCTGGGGTCAGCTGACCAGTCACAGATACACTGGTCACTTCCTTCTTAAAGGGCCAGTGTCACTCCATGACAAAGAGGCTAAATTAACTGAATAAATCAGTGACTTTAAAATACCTTAATCGGTCCCTATTTAAAATTTGTTCACACTAGTAAGTCATCATATAAGTGAGTGTGTGTGTGTGTGTGTGGGGGGGGGAAATTAGTCAAATCCCACATCTCTACTCAAGAGAACAAAAGAATGGAATAACAGGGGTTAGGCACCGAGGTCAAATTTATCTCCATAAAGAGGACTAACCTAAATCCTATGTACGACTGAAGTCCCACTTGAGCCCTCTGGAAGTGTAAGAGGGAGACAGAATCATGGCCCTGTGCCCCAGCCAAGTTGCTGGCTATGGAGGGAAGAGCACACTTCACCCTCTTTGAGAGTGGGGTAACAAGTGCACTCTGTCGGAGCTTTGAGAGGCATGCACCCCAGAACTCCTGATGGGGAGATGCCATTTCACACCTCAAATGCTTGTAACCCACTATTCAAGGCATGCTACATGGCTCATGAATGGCTGAGCCACAGAGGTTTATGAGTCTGCTTTGGCTTCCAGCGAGGGGACTTAGACCATTAGCTAAAGTGGTTAGAGGTTCTTATTGAAGGCTCAGGATTCAAACTTTGCAATCAGCCCAAATGGCATTGAGCTCCCAGTGCTGTAATGTAATGTCTCAGGGAAGCCCTACACGTATTTTCTCTTTTTTTGGTTGTTTTCTATGGCCTACGTTTTCAAAGTGCTAGTGATTTGGGTGTCTTGTGTTTTGGATGCCCAAATTTCTGCCACCTTAAGTGGGCCCTGACTATCGGAAAGTGTTGGTTTGAACACCTGCTCTTTGAAAATCAAGCCCCTTTAGGGTGTCCCAGGCTGGACATCCAAACCCTGAGGCTCATTTATTTTTAATGGGATTTGTGCTCCTAAATCACTTGAGTGCTTTTGAAAAGCCCACCCACTGTTGCTTTAGATTGAGCATGATTCTAATATACAAGCAACTAGTGTCTGAAAAATCAGTTGGATTACTTTTAAGGTTGAGATTTGCAAAGCTGCCCAGAGAACTTGTATGCTTCTTTCCCATCTAGAAATGAGTGTCCTACTCCTCATGGCTAAACACCTCAGCTTACTATTTTTTTCCAAAACTATTAGGTATTTTATTCAATGAATGCATATTTGACGTTTTTATAAAGGGCAAAAATTTTCCTTCAGATCTATATGGTGGAACTTATCTCTGATCTTCTCCTCTGTCTATCTGCATGCAACTGCTTGAGAATTACATTTATGATTTTAAACTAAATCTTAATATCCAGCATACTCTGGGACAAATTCCTCTGTTGTAGCAATGACACCTCAATGTAGGGTGATCAGACAACAAGTGTGAAAAATTGGGCTGGGGATGGGGATAATAGGGGTGTATATAGGAAAAAGCCCCAAATATCAGGACTGTGCCTATAAAATCATAACACCTGGTCATCCTACCCCAATGTAATTGCTGCAGTGTAAGTGAGAGAAATATTTGGCCCATTCTCCATGTTCTGGAGGACTACATGACCCTACGCTGTATGATGGGTGAGGTATAATGCTTCCTGTTACGGTCCTACAAAGATGATGTGTGACTAGATTCAAAGCCAAGGCACATTTGCTTTTCTCCCCTTTCCCCCACAACTCATTTTTGCTGTACTTTTTCCGTAATGGGTATTACCATGTTGTTCAAGTCAATAGAATGTCCACTGTCCTGTATAATACAGTAGACTCTCAATTATCCAGGATGATAGGGAAAAAAATCAATCCTGGTTAATAAAATCCCGGATAATCACCATCCATAGGAAATATGGGGAAGGGGAGGTTGGTTCACCAGCCACCCTGCACCCGGTGAAGGGGATGTTGATTCACTGGTTGCCCTTCGCCCTGGTGGTGGTTTTTTTGTGTGTGCTTGGGGTGGCAACAAACCCAGAGCCGGCCCTGCAAGTTACGCGTATTTTTTTTGACATCCTGGTTAATCCACAACCTGGTTAACCCAATCCTGAATAATCGAGAGTCAACTGTATAGTGCTTCTTTGTTTTCACCCACAGGCTTTGATTTTGATCTAGAGACTGTCACCATCTAACCATACTTAGTAATTAAATTCTTCATATTTTTGAACAAGTTGACTACTTTCCTTTTTGATGCATTCAAGCACTGTAAATTGTTCCCTAAAGCCAAATCTATACTTTTTATTGTTATGTGAATATTCTGTTCAAACTCGACATTACACTTTTACTTCCCATTCAATAAATATCCATGACATTCAGCACACCACTGGGTATTAGTCTGTCCGGATACTAATTTATGGCTAGTATAGTGCCATATCAATACGTTTATGGATCAGAAATGCATAATTATGAAGTTCAAGCAGTGGGTCTTCTGAGAGTTAAACTCTGTCTAAACAAACATTCCTTCCAAAGTTCAGTAAATGCTGTTTTTATCTCTTGTTGCAAAGGTGAAATGATTTATGATCCCTTTAGATTTCTCCTTATACATTAGTGACAATATATAAGCCATCAGATTGTTGAGAATGAGGATACATTTCAGTTACCTCACTGAGGATATAGCTCAATATTAACTTTCTGGTCTACTGTCTTACTGAACAATGCCTGTTCCACTGACAGTTCATTTAGATATTGTCATGGTGTTGGAAGCTTTAAAGGGGTTAATGAGGTATTTATTCCATTATTGTGATTGGAAATTACAGTGTCTAGAACACTTACACAAAAAGATTAAAGATAGATGCTTTGGACCACTTTCTATAGTCTGATAGGCCATTATTTTCTGGTTCATAACACAAAATAGTACTTTTCATCAAGGAGCTCATATTCTCTAGATGATTCAAAAATTCACAGACCAAAACCAATGCGAAGTATTAAGTTCCTAATACTTTCTTTAATCCCAAACAAGTTATAATGCAAATATTTCAATCAAACCAGGTGAAATTGTTACACACATTCCTCATCACAAAGTTTGATGGTGACCTGAGCATGTTATACAATGAGCCTCACATGGACTGGCTTCTGTTTGTGTCGTTGCTGTTACCTGAACTGTGTCACGTAGCTTGAGTTTTTACCCATGTAAGGTATGTGATTTGAAACATGTTCTCACCTCTGTTTCAGGGAAAGGAGGTTGAGTCTAGCTTTTCTTATTTTAAATTGGATGGGCTTCTTAGAATGGTAAACATCCATTTTACGTGGAGAGACACGAAAGGAGAACAGGCATAAAGTGCTCTGATTCTGTGAGCTCTTGTGTTGCAGGGTGTGTAAGCATGTTGTGAGTCAGTACAAATGTAGTATCGTTCATTGGAGGTAGAAGCTGGGGATGGTAAGTGCCGGGCATTTTATTAACCATGGAGAGGTGGGGAGCCAGGTTCTTTGCCAGGGTCTGACCCTTTTGCCCTGTTTTGGTTGCACGAAGGAGACACAAAGGTGCCATTTTCCCCCAGTCTCCCATTGAATGTAGAACTGACAAGCTGGTTCCTGTGGCACACGCTACATGTATATGACCCCTGGCATTGGAGGCAAGAGAGGGTGTGGAGCTCTATTGCCCAGGTATTTTCCACGTGTTAATGGCCCCGAGGGGATCATAGTTAGTGTATTTTACAGCAGCTCATGGAGGCTGCTCTATGCAAGGTTAGAACTGGCCCCAGGACCTGGGAGTGGCAGCTGTGTCCTTTGCACCCCTTCCTGGGGCACCAAGTGTATACTGGGCACAGCAGAGCATCTAGACCAATAAGCCTCAAGTTGTCTTTCTGCCCAGCGTATTACAGGATAAAAAGAGTCACCACATAGGTAAAGAATAGATGTATCTGAGAAGAGGTGAAGTTACATGTGATCTTTGTCACGCTGATGAGGTTCTTAGTTTAGGCCTTACTCAACACGCTAGCTGTGAGTGACTTGATGGCTACATGGCAGTATTCTCATTCTCTATCCATCCATCTACCTCGGTACTTATATAGCCCTCATCACCATAGTATCTGAGTGTCTCACAACTACAAACAGACTTTATCCTCACAGCATCCTTGTGAGCATGATCTCTGTTTTACATATGGGAAACGGAGGCAGAAGCATATTAGATGAGTAGCTTAATGTCACATAGGAAGCCTGTGTCTGAGCTGGGCGTTGAATTTAGTTCTCCTGAATCTCAATCCAGGGCCCTACCTACTAGATTATCCTTCCCTCTCCCTTTCGCCACTTTCCTCCTTACACTGATAGATGGAACGTTCTGTTGTCCAGTATAAAAACTAGCCACTTAAAGATAAACTTGCACGCTTGTTCAGGAGGTCTTTCAGAGATTCAGAGAATGGGCTTTGCTTTGCGAAGAAATTCAGTCAGCATTTAGTTTATACTGCAAGCCATGCAGTAATCCTTGAGGAAGACAGCAAGATAACAAACCACAAAACAATATGGTCTGGAGCCAAGATGTGTTGGGAGATATTCATGGAGCAGAAAATAACTTCACTGTAATAGAAATGAGTTTTGTTTCTAAACCGCCTGGCGAAATATCTGATGCATCTTCACAACCGAGGTTTAACATCCAAAAATATTATTTTGGAAAAAGAAAACTTTTTGTCTGACAAAGGTGTTTTAAAACAAACAAATATTTTTCTGGGGTCTTTTTTTCTTTACAGTAGAGAGAGGTTATAAATCAGAACAAAAAAGTATTTATAGTCAGTGTAAAGCTAGCAATAACAGTTTCTACTGACCAGTACATCTGTGTGACTATTTCATCTTCCATGGTAACTTAACCACAAGAAAAAAAGCCTTTACAGTTCAGGGCACTGCTGCATGGCCAGAAGAGATTGAGTGGGTTTGCAATAATTCATAGATCTTTCACTTTCATTTTTCTTGTGCTGAGGAATTACATTCTGCTATTAAAACCTCTATGTGAATTGCCTGATAGACTGTACATATTCTACCTGCTCAAACGAGTACGGGAAGTTCTTAGTGGTAGTAATTCTAAAGAACGTAGACCGCAACAGAGTTTCCTGGAGAGGGGTGTGTGTGTGCATGTGTGTAAAAAAAAAAAAAAAAGTCAGCAGGATCCCTTACAAGGCTTAGACTAACAAGTATTATTCATCTGCCTTGTGTGGTAGCCACATGCATTTTCCTGGAGTGCTAATTAAAAGGAAGACAGCCTTGTAGTGGAACATGAATCTGAAAACCTTAAGCTACTGCTGCATGCGGGATAAAGTACCACGTATTGGTTGCAAGCTCCTCTTTCTTTATATCTTAGTTTCAAGAATTTCAAGGCCAGCTACTCTGCTGATATTTTGGGTGCAGTTCCGTGAAGCTATGCTGATTTATACCAGTTGAGGATCAATCTCTCTCTCTCGGTTTTATACTGTGACTAGTAACTGAGCTGTAGTATGTTCCATGTAACATCAATAACAATAGTAAAGTCCCTGGTGGACTTCATGTAGTTTCTGGCTCTTCTTCATTTTCAGGGTCAAAAATCTGCTTGGGGTGGGAGAAAGGGTTTTTATTTTTTAGATTACATTATTTGCCTGTTTGTTTTGGTTGGTAGGGCATTGTGATTAGAAGGTGGTGGTCATATTGTGAATTTTTGGTCTGAATAATGTGCAATATTTGCTCATGACTTGCAATTGTAATATAAATTGCTTTTATATTTGTCTATGATAGATGCTAAAAGAACTCGAACAATATGGTTCCTAAAATTCATTGGCCAAATATTGTTTGTTGCTATACCAGAATACATACATTGCCTTCCACTGTTTATAAGGGGTTGCAAATGTGTCACCAACAGCAGAACGTACCTAATATGGTAGGGATCATTAAGAATAGGCTGTGACTCTTTCCCCAGGGTTTTCAGATAGTAGTAATGGTCAGGTTCAGGTGACATAAAAATATCCCACATAGTATGAATATTTCCAAACTAAATACAATGGCTTTATTCTCCCACCTAGAAATCTGTGCTCTAAATAAATACATTCAAAAGGGACTGGCTTATCTGTTTGATGCTCCACTCTTCAAGTGATGAACATGAGTCAGTTTGGCTGCAATAAATTCAAAAGAGTGTCGTAGTCAGTCCTTACCTCTTTGGGTCATGGTCTCCTCATTTGTAAGATGGACCTCGTAGGAGGACTGTGATACTAAGGCCCGGAGCCTACAGTAGCACACCATGTTCAGAGCTCCTTGCAGTCTTGGGGATTTCATTCATTAATGTTCATAATGTGTGCCGAGATCCTTGCACGTCAAGTGCCATATATGTGCACAGTACCATTATTATATTATCAGAGCTCTCCTCAGGGAATGTTGAACTAGTCATTCAGCATCCATTTATTTATTTCTTTATATACCCACCCTATATCTTGGTCTTGCAATTTGCAGGCTGATAAGTATCCTGACACTGAGGAACCTGGAGTAGATTTTATCAACCTTCACTCTTCCAGTTGCAGTTATAGCTTTGCAATATGTGACATGTAATTCATAATGTGAACTGGGGTGTACAGTAAAGAATACTAGTCTTTTGTTTTTAGAAGGAAAACAGAGATCAATTATTCATATTTTAAAATAATGTAGATTTTTAAAAATATGGTATTTGTTTGCTGCTCTTTTTAAAATTATAGTGATGAGGGTTTTTTTTATTAGAGCAATTTATACATTATTAAAACTCAGTTTCAGTGTTTATTGGTTGAGGACCAAGTCAGTGAAGGGACACCAATATTCCCCAGCTAAGAATCTGGCCTTTAACATTCTAATCAATTTCTGTGCAAATTAAAAATTCAAATATAATGAACAAAGAATAGAATTATTTAAAATTACTCTGTGGAATGTTGCTATAATATGTTGGGGACAATTCACCTTTCACTTACACTGTTGTAAGGAACAACTCCTTTGAAGTTAATGGAGCTATTCTGATGTAAAAATAATGTGAGAATAAACTCAGGCCCTATGTTGAATCGCTCCTGCCATGGGAGGTTATTCTATTCCATGTCCTTACTGTTAACATAACACATGAGACACTGGTAGTGTTTGAGCATATACTCCAGTCTGGACCTAATATTCCTCCATGTTAAAATAGCATAAATCAAGAGTAACTCATCTGAAATTAATGGAGCTAAACTTGTGTAAGTGGAAGGAGAATGACGACCACTGCAGCCTAATGGGAAAATATCTGATTCTGGTTCAGAAGAGGTTTTAAATCCAGTTGGGATGGTTCTTCCATCTACAGTATGTGGGCCAGATCCTTAATCGACCTACCTCTATTGACTTTCATGAAGATAAACCAATTTACACCAGATGAAGATTTGGGCCATTTAGGGGCCCCCCACTCTAAAATGAATAATCAGTTTGATCAAAAATAATTGTGGCTAAATTTTCATGTCGCTGTGACCCAGCATCTAATTCTGGATATTAATATTTTGAGTGCCAAGTCATTTGCAAGTGCAACAATTCTGCATATCAATGGCAATGTGTGTACCTGTGCATTCAAAGTTATAGGCCACTGCTTGAAAATGTGACCCTTCACGTGTGTTCCTCAAAAAGCCAGATTAGAAAATAATTTCCGTGACATTTGAATGGCCAAAATACAAAAGGGGTCTCGTTTGAGAGCACAGTTTAAACAAAGAACTTGCAACGGCTAATCCTTGCACATGCAAAATTGCCCCTTGACTTCAACAAAAGATTTACATAAGGAGACTACAGTGTTGAGCAATATTATTTTTACTGATTCCTTAATGTGACCTTAGCAAAACTAGAGAAAAGACAAGTTGATCTACATTCTGTTTTACTTTTTTGGCTATTTTAAATTTGGCCTTTTGTAACTGAGGTTTTTTTATCACATGTTTTTACCACTGATTTTTTTTTTGTTACATTATCAAATTTTGTATTATGTTTTTATAAGAAACGTACAGAGTAGAAATGAAAGAACTTTCTAGAAAATTTATGCAGAAACATATCCTGAATGGGAACCAGAGGTTTAACATGAGTTTCATAATCTTAATGGAATGAATCTCGTAGTCATCTATCATCTATATCACTGACCCCTTGTGAATGTTAGGCCTGCAATTCTGTTGGAAGATCAGGTATCTTAGGAGTCTAGCCATAGGGATATTAAGCCTTTTGTCTCTAGAACACCAGCTTAGGTGGATGGTTGTAGTAACTGACCAACATGACCTACTGGCTTAAGCACTGGACTGAAACTCAGGAAATCTAGGTTTTATTCCTGGCTCTTCTACTGAGTGACTTTGAGAAGACATTTTCCTCCTTGTGCCTTAGTTTCCCTATCTGTAAAATGGGGATAATGATACTTACTTCTCTTTGTAAACTGCTTTGAGATTCACTGATTAAAAGATTGTTGTATGATAGCTGTTCAGTGGTTATCTGGAATCAATTCAGTGATCTCAATCCAGTTCCCAGTGGCTGGCATTGACATCATAAATTCCATCACAAACAACCCTTTTATTGGCAGCCATAGAATAAAAGTCAAGGATTGAGTGTGCCATTGAGACTATATACTACTATGGTTGAAGCATATGGGTGGGACAGTGGGAATTTCATGACCAGCCACTGTATCTATTCCTCCAATATGAGCAAATTTGTCATGATTTGGAGAGTTCAAAATCCTGATCAGAATTTTGTGACTCAGACCCATCTCTAGGAAGAATGTGCCTCCATCTGTTACAAAAACACATGAAAGAAAATGAATTAAGTAGATAATGTGATGCTTTTTTACTTCAGCAGGCAAGAATCAGTTAAAAGCTTTCAGATCAATCACAAAATGATGCCTATTTTAGGTGCTGGCAGATTTTCCCCAAACCAAAGTGTTCACGAGGCAAGGTCTTTTGACCTTTTTTTGGTAGTTTGCTAAATTTTCAAGACTGAAAAGAGGATCCAGTGTGATTGCACCAAAAGGCTTTTGGAAACTATAATAAATCATCTCATAGTCTGCTATATGCAGTGAAGAATAAGCTGTGAACAACTTTGTCATCCTACTCCCAAAGCCTATACATTATTTATGGATGTATCTAACCCTAAGAGCAATGTGTACAGACCACTGCAGTGATTAAACCCTGTTTGAATGTGGTTTGTTTTTTTATAGTTCATGACAGGACAAAGGGCTACTTATTCCCTTGTGACATCTCACACACCTCCATTCCTCCCTTTGCTTTTTCTGTACTAATCATCCCTAAAAGCTAAACAACAGAGATTTCTGAAAAAGCCTGATAAAGGACTATTCAAGCAAATGGTCAATGCCTGCTATCCAAGCCACATGGTTAATTAATTAAATCTTAAAAAACACCTTGATGAGACATTTTTGCATGCAGGTATTATCAATTATCCCATTAATCCAAGAGCCACCATTCCTGGTAATTAACATTCCATGTTGACTTTAATAGCCATCTTTGTGCAAGTGAAAACAGTAGCACTGGGAAATGTGACATTCTTTCATTAAACTGGATTTAAAAACAAAATTATGCTGCAGGTCAAGAAAAAATAAGTGAGAATATCTTGTGTGTGTGATACACATAAAAGATAGCAAATGATGAACATATGGGGCATAAACCAGCCAAATGCACTACACTTCTGTATAGACAGATTTATCCAGACCAGTATCTACATGCTTATACGTACATTTGCATATTCAGTACCATTGTACATGTTTTCGGGTTTTGAGATAACAATAGAATACGCAGTTAGATTGACGTTGATAGCTGCCTGCTTCACAGGTAAGAGGAGAAAGTTATCATGTCTGTATCATCATATGCCTTAGCTTCCTTCATGAGACTGAGAAGTACTGTGGAGTGTTGCATGAACTGGAAATGACAGATGAGCAGTGTTTATTTGCTTCTATCAGCGAAGACAGAAAAGCTATCTTATATCCCTGTCTTATGCCTTCTGGGTGCTGGAAAGCAGAACTCATTCTGGACTCAGTTCTCAAATTTGGGTGCCAAAAGTCATGCAACTAAATCTGTATCTAGGCATGTTAATACTAGCTTTATGCTGAATTTTGTTTATGCATTAACTATGTTACATTGATATTTAGGTGACTAAATATAGATTTAGGTGCCTAATTCTAGGCAAACAAGTTTAAAAATGGAGCTCTCAGCTGCCACAGGAATTGCCTTTGGTTCTTTCAGAAATTAACATGGGCTATTTAACAATGTGCCTTTTGCTGTTACAGGCTAGTTAGCTTTCTATGCTGAGGTACCTTACCTGTTTCCTGGATGCTTCTAAATGTGGGAACACAATTAGGTATCCCTAAAGTTTTCTACCACTCCGAAAAAGGCTGCCATTATATGGAAAACTAGTCAGAGGCTATGACAGAGAAATGGCATATTTAGAACATGCTTACAAATATTTCTGTGTCTCGAGTTCCTTCTCTGTAAAATGGGGATAAATACAAATGTGTGTTCTGTATCTACCGATATAAAACTTTATATGAAACGAAAGGTAGGTGAAGTGTTACATGTAAAGAATGAGAACACAGAAATACCATAGCATTAAGCACCTAAATTTGTGTGTGAAAATCAGGTAGTTGCATATGCAAATACATTTGTCCATACAAGTTCAATTTGCATCTGTTGTTTTCTGATTAATATGGGCAAATGTGTGTATGAATGCCAGAACATATGGATATGTATTTCTTCCATAGTCATTTTGGCCTTCTCTTTAAAAATGTGGTTCTTTGAAATGGAACAAAATATTTAAGGAATGAAAGAAGAATATTACTGTCCAAACTCTTCTCTAAAGAAGCAGCCACTGTTATCTCTGGTAGTGGGCAGGAGAGGAGAATGTCTTTAAAAAAACCTGTGCAGGAATTTCCCACCTATTCCTCCTGCCCATTTCTTTCTTGTCGTCCTCTTTACTGGGAATGGCCACGGTAGAAGCAGTCTCGTTGGAAACCTCTTGGATGGGCTAACAAAGAGCCAAAATGTACGTTACTGGAGTCATTTGGTGGCACAATTGTATATAGTTTTACAGAGTCTCATTGACAGAGGCAGCTAGATTTTGAAAAATACTGATTGTCATTTGTGGTGCAGTTCTTTATAGAAGCTAACCCCATATGAATACCAATGTTTATTGTCTCTGAATAAAACCCGTCTTTTCTTAGTTATAGACTCCAAACAAACAAACATTAAATGGCACAAAAGCCATAAGGTAAGCAAGTAACTGTTCTCTGGTGAAAGCCACCTTTGTCCTACCTAGGGGAATCACAAAATTGTCAGCTTGCTGCTCAGAAACCTGCACCTCTTCAGTCACTGTCAGCTGAGGCCATCAGAACTGGGCATCATCATGAATAGAGTGTTGATTAGTCTCATTATTAACCGGAATTGATTATTCAAGAGTGATTCTTATTGTATTTAAACTCAAAGGGCTGAACATACTGTATGTATTTTAAATGTTAGTAGGTTATGCCATTCAGACGGGGCCAAATAATTTATTGTGAATAATATTCACTGAGAATTTTGGGAACCGTTTTCACCAGTTTGATTCAGCTTTTCCCATCAGACTAAACTATGTACAGTATTTAGGATGATAAAGATATTTGCATAATCTTACTAAAATTGTCATACAAGTAGTTCTCACCTCTATTAATCTCCTCTAAATTAACCCAGATCCTGATTCAGCGAGGTACTTAATCACACACCTCATTGTAAGCATGTGAGTAGTCCTATTTAATTCAGTGATTACAACAAATATGTATAAATAGTACATACAATCCCCAATCGGGATTGGACCCCATTGTGTCAGGCGCTGTACAAACAGAAAAGAAACAGTTCTGAGGTGGACTACTCATGCTTGAAATTAGGTGTGTGCCGAATTGAGGCCTTAGGGATTTTTCTTCTACTATTAATTCTCTCTTAACCTATGCTGTCCTCTGTTCATTTTCATCAATACAATAATGTAGCTTCTCTCTCTCCTCCCTGACCCCCCCCTCTTTTCCAAGTGAGCATCATAATGATGACACTAATAGTTTTGTCTCTTGGGATAGACATCCCAAGCAATTTTTATGGTGTTTTCTTCCAACACTTTTCTCCCTGTCGTTCCCCATCATCTGAAAGGTTGTGTGGTTTTTTTTAATCAACTGAGATATTTTCAGGTTTATTTTTGTAAACCTAGGTGTGATCACTATATCCCCCTAATAAAAATCTGTTAGTTCAGCTTATATGCAACTTCAGTTTCATGCACCCTGTTAACATAGACTCTCCATGCAGCTGGTGAGTTTTAAAATCATTTTGGAGTGCTTCACTGGACTGAAGAAATAATTAATTGAAGGCTCTCAGCACGTGCTAAGTAGCTTGGATGAGTCTGAAGATCTGAACAATTGCTTTGTTTTTTCCTTTCCTTATCACCATTAGCCATTTTCACTGGATAGAGATACAAAATAACTAGCCTTTACAGTGAGCCATTAAACTGTCATTTGGGCAACTGTGCATGAAGAGGCATCAGATAACGGTCAGTGCTGGAGCAGAACAGGGTTTGTGAATCATAGCTGTCTCCACTGTACTTAAATCACATTCACCACTGGAGCAGTCAAGGGTTTCATTAAAGGAAGAAGCATTCATCTAGAGAAATATATCCAAAAAATGAGAGTAAATAAAAGCCTTACATTTTTCTCTATTTCTCTTCATGTTTTATTTACCACAATGGGGCTTAACAAGGTAGCAAATGTAAAGAGCAATAAGGATAGCCCTGCCAGAGAGGAGGCTGAAAATGAACACTTTGACATTTTAAAAGAGACATTCTACAGTGGGGCAGAGTTATGGATTTTTTTTAACACATCTCTTAGTGGGAGGAGGATGAAGGGGAAGCTAGGAATATATGTTCAGTGCCCCTTATATGGGAATGTTCAAATCTGTCTAAAAATATCTACCTAGGCAGAGACCTACATCTGGAAAGGGAAAGTAATTTATATTAAAAAATCAAATATCTTCTTGAGATGTATATAAAGCACCCTGAACATTAAGCTGTACATATGATTGTCACTGATTATTAAGGGAATCTAAGATGTGTGGGAGTAATTGCACATACAGGAAACTATAGTGCCTGTCCCAAAGAGCCTACAGTCTAAACAATAATAAAGACCTATATAAAGGAAACAAAACCCCAAAGAACACACAGGATGTGGGAAGATGGAACAGGATGAGTATATGGGTAGTCAGCTGACTAGCTATGTCTCTAAGAGCTTTGTTTTGGGGTTACTTATGATGCAGGTATTTGGGGTTGAAAGATGGGGGCAGAGAATGAGGGGGGAGGGGAATGAGAAAGTGGCTGGAAAAGGGGAGAGAAGAAGGCATGAAATATGGCAGACAGGGAGGGAAAGGTTGGTGAGTGACAAGATATGTGCTGGCAGCAGAGCGACATACTGAGTGAAGGACTCATAGGAGCTGATTTTTCTCCACCCTTGCTCCACCCCAAAGGCCAATCCCTACTTCACCCTTTCCCCCAAGGCCCTGCCCTTGCTTCATCTCTTCCTGCCCCTGCTCTGCCCCCTCCCCTGAAGCCTTGCCCTCTCCACCTCTTCCCACCCCCACTCTGCCCCCTCCCCAAGACCCCACCTGCTCACTGCTTTCCACCCTCCCCCAATACCCTCCCCAAGCCATCCAACAGCTGTTTGGTGACACCCCCAATTAGCTGATCAGGGGTTCCGCCAAACAGCTGTGGCTGATGGGTGTTGAGCACCTACCCACCCCCACAACACCCATGGATTCAACGCTTATGGAAGGCCCAACAACCAATAGCAAAGCACTGTAGGGGTCGCGTTGGCGGGGCGCGAGCCCCTCCCGTCGGTTTGGCGGGGATCCCTTGCCTCGCGGCGGGGTTGGCGACCCTGAGGGGAATTAGCTTAGGCCCTTGGGTGGATCTGCTGGAGGTTCCAGACGACAGGTCCAGTGGTCGGGAAGGGGGGACTGCCACCCTCTATGGGAGAGGGTGGCAGGGGGGGGCGCAGGCCCACCCACTTCCTCTGCGCCCCAGCCCGGGGCCCTAGCAGCACAAGCTTTGCTGCTGTCAGTGGGGATCCCGGCCGAAACACACTGACATCGGCTCCTCCCCCGGGCTGCTTCCGGATCCCCCTTCCCTGGGTACCTGGGCCGTTGCGGGGTCCTCCCCAGAACCTAGGGTCATCGGCTCCTCTGGGTCGCTGTCCGGTGGCAGGTCGGGTAGGTCCTCGGGGTCGCCGGCGTGCTCGGCTGGGGGTTCCTCGGGGTAATAGGCTGTCGGTGGGGGCGCTGGTGACGGTGGTCCTTCCGTCGGGTAAGGGTCGGGAGACGAGGTCGGCGGCTGGTCCCAACCGGAGTCCGGTGGCCGCTCCTGACTTCCTCCGGGGTAATAGGCGTGCGGATCCCTCAGCCGGTCCTCCAGGTGAGGGTCCAGGGGTTCCTCTGGGTAGTGCCCCAGGGGTAAGGTCGGCGGTCTCTCCCAGTAATGGGGAGGCTGCAGATCCGACGGGTCTCGGCGGGGAGCCACTCCTTGGGCAGCTCCCTTTGCCGGTGTCGGCCGCCCCTCCGGTCTTTTGTAGTTCCGGGTCCGCCTCCTAACCTCCGGGGGCGGGGCTGACCCGGAGCTGTTGCGGCTGCCTCGGGCCGCGGCCGGAAGCCGCGTGGCCCGCGGTCCGTGGGCGGCCGAACCCCCTCTCTCTCGCTCCCGGATTTCCGGGGGCGGGGCTCCTGCGGCGCTACCGCGGCTCCCTCCGGCCCCGGCCAGGGGCCGTCTTGAGCGCGGCCGGCCGGGAGCCGTGCCGCCCCGCTACACTGGGGGCGGGGCTCCTGCGGCGCTACCGCGGCTCCCTCCGGCCCCGGCCAGGGGCCGTCTTGAGCGCGGCCGGTCGGGAGCCGTGCCGCCCCGCTACAGCACTAAAATGTAAATGGTCTGAGGGAGGCTGGAAGGGACAGGCCAGCTTGGATGTCGAGGGGACCAGAGAGAACTCCCTGTGTGCAGTACCAGATTTAATCATGCAGAGCCCCACTCCTTCCTGTACCTGTTGACAAAACTTTCATAGACTTGAAAAATGATCAGGGGGCTACATCCTACCCTGAATGCTGCCAAAAAAAGGAAACAGAGACTGTTCACTAAATCCCCTTGGAAGAACAGGTGGCCAGAGAGCACTGGGATGGACCGTTGTGTTCACACTCTTGCTCCTGCAGTTGGCACTCACTGTTTACTGCAGCTTGTATTCCACTTAGGCAGGGTGTAAAGATGGAGAATCCCCTAACCTGTAGACCCGTCATCTCTCCTAGTGGTCTCTTGATACTCTGGAGTGAGTCTGCTGTGTTGCTTGTGGACTGAATAGATGGAAGAGGCTCTCTGTGCTCTCTCCAACACAAGATTTATCCTCTACGGCACACATCCATCCTTTCCAATATAGTTACTACGATTCTGTCTGCATACAGGTGGCCTCTTATGAATATTTATAAACACAGACAAGAAATCATATCACATGTCTCATCTGAACTGCTTGGGTCAGATTCTTTGTTGCCATACACCTTGAGGAGGTGTTGCCATTAGTGCAAAGTGGGTGTAAAACCCTATTTAAATCAGAATAGTAGTGAATTACCTCCACTATGCATTGGTGTGTAACAGGGCTGGCGACAGAAATTTGGGGGCCCCCTACTCCGATAGTTTGGGGGGAGGGATAGCTCAGTGGTTTGAGCATTGGCCTGCTAAACCCAGGGTTGTGAGTTCAATCCTTGAGGGGGCCATTTAGGGATCTGGGGCAAAAAATCTGTCAGGGGACAGTACTCGATCCTGCTAGTGTAGGCAGGGGACTGGACTCGATGACCTTCAAGGTCTTTCCAGTTCTAGGAGATTGGTATATCTCCATTTATTATTTATTTATTATTCCCCGCTCTCCAGGTCTGGCGACAAGGGGGCACACAACGGGTACAGCGGTGTACCGGGGCCTCCCTAAAGTCGGGGGGCCCGGTACAGCTGTACCCGTAGTACCCCCCTGTCGCCGGCCCTGGTGTGTAAATGATTACACACAGTGCTGAGCAACAGAGAATATATGGTGGAATTTCAGCAATGTAAGGGCCTAATCCTGCCAGCTGTTTGTTAGTCGTGATGGATGACATTCACCTCTGTGCAGAGGGACAACACAATGCCTAGAGCCTAGACATTGCTTTATACCTATTTTGTGAATTTAAGTGGCATGTAGACTTTTTATGCAGATCCTCTGCTCTGAGGTGAGTTTCATCTTATGTGGAAGCCGACTGAAATCCATCAAGGACATTCCGCAGCGTGTTACTGAAAGCAGTGAATGGCTTATAATGAGCCTCACCCCAAATTCCAGATCCAAGCACCGCTGAATTTTGGAAAAGTCCACATCTGCTCTTTGGAGCTCCGGCTGCTTGCTCTCTGTCCCCTCGATGTGTAGGATGCCTAAGTGCAGATCTCTGTACATCAGATGTACAACCGCTTTAAGACTTCTGCTATTTACTAATGTCAGGAATCAGAGAGAATCAGAGAGGTAGCCATGTTAGTCTGGAATAGCAGAAGTAACAGAGTCTTGTGGCACCTTAAAGACTAACTAATACCTCTGCTATTCCAGACTAACACGGCTACCTCTCTGATTCTTGACAGGACTCTTTGTCACATTTACTAATGTGGATTTCAAAAAAGTAGAACTGAAATGCTTTAGTGCATTCTTTTGGGTATTGGTGCTCCTGGCAATGTACTCCTTCTCAGGCTGCAATTCTTGCTTTCTTCGCACAGGAGAAGAGGTTGAATATATTTGTATTCTTTTGTTAGGCCATGGTTACACTTACAGGATTACAGAGCTTTTGGTTATAGCTGTACCCATATACAGCAATAGGTATAGCGCTATAGCATGTCCTGGCCTGGCCACATTTGCGGCACTTGTAGCGGCACAGGGAGTGCTGCATTATGGGGAGCTATCCCAGCATTCAGCTGGGTGCAACATGCTTTTCAAATGAGGGGGGTGAGGGGGAATGTGTAGTGTGTATTAAGAGGGAGAGAGTGAGGGGATTTTCTACGGGCTGAGAGTCTTGTCAGTGGTTTCCTTTGAAATTAGAGCCTGCTTTAAGTCACACAGTTCCCTTTGTAAACATTTGCAGTGCTTATCTGTCGAGTTAAGAGAGAAACTCTGAAAAGGTACTTCCGCATTTCTCCTGCCGAGTTCAAAACAACGCGAAGAGATGTCAATTGCCTTAAATGGCTCGGAGGCATGCCAGAGATCACTTATAGCGTAATGACTGTTTACACTTGCTACAGGGAATACGCAATAGCTGTTATTTCTCAAGGAAGGGAGGATTACCAGGCGCGGTATAACTGTGGGTTTATAGCGCAATACATGCCTTGCCAGTGTGGACGGGTAGGGAGTTATAGCGCTCCTGGAGGCTTTATAGCGCTATAAAGTGCCAGTGTAACCAAGGCCTTAGTTATCATTAGTTGATAGCATCATGGGTTTGTATCATGCTGTGGAAACTAAAGATAGTCCTTGCCCTGAGGAAATTCCAGTTCAAAGGCCAGATTCTGCAAACAGATCTGTATATGTAGAACCATACGGTCCCATTGATTTCAGTGGAATCCATGAATCCTGCAACCTGATCCCACTGAAATCAACAGAACATCATGTGTGGGAATTAGGTTGTAAGATCCTAATGTGCTTGCAGTTAAATTTGCAGGATCAGGTTCTACAATATAGAGTTGTACAAGTAACTGGGTTTGGGTTCAAGGGCAGTTCTGGAAAATCTAAGTGTGTGTGTGTGTAATATATACATATAGATATATATGGTGACACAGATGAAGATTTTTTAAATTTTGGGGTGAACGGTAAGGTGAAAAAATTGTTTTGGGTTAAACAAAACGTTAATTTGACCCAAAATGCAACATTTTCTTTCAGTTTTGAGCTTTTTAAGCACATTTTAAAAAAAATGAACTTGAAGGAAATGTAAAAATGAAAAGTCATTTCAAATTTTTAAATCAAAACGTTTCATTTTGAGAATGTCAAAATAAAACTTCTTGATTTTTTTTTTATCCGCTGAAACAATTTGGGAAATCGACCTGAATTTGTGAAGTATTTTAGTTAACCTGAATCTGCATTTTTGTCTAAAAAATATATGTTTTGGTTGAAAAATTCTACCCACCTCTGCTACATAACTGTGAGAAGCTGCTCTGTGAGACAGAAGTCCATTGATATGGTTGGGAAGATTCAAAAGATGGTGTTCAAGAGAGCGTCAAGCTTATGCAGTCAGCTAAGGCCTGATCGATTTACTTCAATGGGCTTTGGTTCAGACTTCTTGTTCTCAGTAGAGAGTACCAGATAAAGCTGTAGTCTATCTTTACCTTAAAAGTTAAGGGAATGTAGGGACATCATTTCTAAAGAGAGTTAGAGTTTGCCTTAAGAAATGAACACTAGGAACAATCTAAAATCCAACCCACTCCAGGGTAACTCTGTTAAAAATTGAGAGTAAAATTCTGGCCCCATTGCCTTTGATTGCAAAACTCCCATTGATTTCAATGGGGCTAGGATTTCACCTTGATTCTGGTGGGATTTTGAGAGTCAGCTCATCTCTTTGAACTGAATGTTTTCAGGTCGTGTATTTCTTTCTGTTCCAGTGCACTGCCTTAATTCTATTCTGCTGCATTTCAGGGCTCTAACATTGTAAAATGTAGGTTCAAACATGATCTTTTTCCATAGGAATGTGTTAAACAGCCCATGAAAAGCCAGCATGATCAAAAGATGTTCTACAAAGTATTGATATTTCACTGCTTCTTACCTCAAGCTTCTTCAGTAATTCACCATATCAGAAATACAATATTTGTAAGTTCTTTTTCATAAAGGTCTTTATAGGTTTGGAAATTTAAACACCGCGAAGCTGAAGTTGAATTGGAAACCAAAAGTCTCTAAGCTTGTACATCTTAGAAAAAAATTCAATTAAGTGGGATTTTAGCTGTTTCAATAAAATTGGACTCTCCCTTTTCAAGATAAGGGTCCTATAGAGCTGAAGCAACCTTTATGCAGCAGGAATATCCACTTCTACTAAACGTATAATCCTAGCTCAGGATACAATGCACACAACAGGAAATCAATGTATAGTAGAATCAATTTGAAAATATAAAATAAACTAATATATGAGTGGAAAATTGACTTCCTATGGATTAAAAGCAGCACAAATGGCTGAAAAATCTGGCTTTTTAACAGGATGAGGTGGAGGTAATAATAATACAACTGGTTAACTAGCCAGTATCAAACTGGTGTGTGTATGTTCTTTGCTAAAAGGATTCAATGAAGAAATAATTTATTGGTGGGCTTTTCTCTGTGTTTGCTGAAAGGATGTAAAGTGTGTGCGGCAATGTGGAAAAAGGGGGCATAAGTACAAAATACAGGATGAATAATTTAAAATATAAGTACCATCAGCAGTGTGGGATTACTGTGGCGACAACGTTGTACTTACAGGTGTGTATAAATGTTTCCATTACTGTTATCACTGAGTTTATAACTCAGCCACTGTGTGTGTTATTTTTAAAGGGAATTTAATATTTGTGTAATGTGCTGGATTGACAGCCCTGAAACCATCAGCCCTCTATTTATCCACGCAGCAGGGCGTGGTTTGCACAGGCTACTCCTAAGGGGGAGAGGTCATCAGACCTTGGCCTCTCTGTTGAAGCTGTACGTGCCAGACGTAGCTCCCTGTGATAGACCAGAAGGATTAATACCTGTTGATTTTTTATTTAACCCCTGATAGTAATGTTGTAGATGGGAGAAGACTGTGTAGTGGGGTGTGTGTATATGGGAGGGAACTCCATATTCCTATACAACCTGGCATTGCTATTCATGTGTACAACTTTTTTTTCCCCCTCTTTGCCCCATGTTCAATAGCCTCAGAGCTGCAGGAATGAAAATCTCGCCAGAGTTTTACATTATAACAATGTTCCTCTGTGGAGGAATCTAGATTTGTGTTCCCATTAGCTGCAACTTTTTGCCTCTGAATTGAATGCCCGGAGGAATACAGAGAGAGGCAGTCATGGTCTGCTGGTTAATAGGAATCCCCAGTAGGTGTGAAAAAGCTCTTAGGTGATGGCCCGAAACCAGATGAATGTTCTTTAGTTTCAGATTTCTACCTCAGCTCAGAACTCTCAGGCTATGTCTACATGAGACACCTTGCAGTGGCGCAGCTGTACCGATACAGCAGCACTGCGGGAAGTGCTCTCGTGTAGCTGCTGTACTTGGACATCAGAGAGCTCTTCCATCAACATAATGAAACCACCCGCAAAAGGTAGCGGTGGCTATCTCGGGAGATGAAGCTCTCCCACTGACATAGCGCTGTCCCATTTATCTGGCGAAAGTGCTTCGGGGTGTGTTTTTTCACCCCACCCCCCGAATAAGTCAAGTTTTGCCAACGTAAATGGTAGTGTAGACGTGGCCTAAGGCTTGCATTAGCAAATGGGACTTAAATAGTCCACAGGCCTTGGACTGGCTCTTTGCACAGGTGTGTATTTCACTCATTTTGCTTAGATCAAAGGTGTCAAACAACTCATCCTTCAGACCAGGCCTGGTCCAATTGATGTAATTTTTTGGCCTGTGTGCCACATTGAGAGTCTGCTGAATCTAAACTTTCATTAAAAAAAAAAATTCTAGCCCATGGGATTATGATCTGGGTGTATCCCATGCAGTGTATGGTCTCCTCAGGGAGCCTGGAATAATGATTCACGGGTGTGAACGCCCCACCTTCATCAGTCTAACTGGGAGGTATTAACTCTCAAACCCAATATCAACACTTTATATGTCAACATTAAGTATTTTCATTGCTATTCAGTTTAGAGGGTAGCACTGGTAAGTGGGTGGATTGGAACTATAAGGAGGGAAATGCAGATGAAGAAAAGAAAAGACACAAATTTGGGCATGTCTACATGTTAAATCGGATTAAGCACATCATGCTTACTAGTTCAGGTTGTCTTTGCAGTATTTTCAGGCTGGCTATACATATAGGGTTCTTGTCGGGGCGGCGCTAAGGTTTTTGCTACCCCCAAGCATGGAATTTCCGCAGCAGGTCCGCGGCTGTCATGGATTCAGTGGTGTTTCCGTGGGAGGTCCACAGGTCCTGCGGCCTCAGGACCCGCCACCAAAATGCCACCGAATCTGTGGCAGCTGTGGACCTCCTGCCAAAATCAGCCTGACTGCTGCCCTGCACGCGCTTGGAGCTCTGGTGCCTGTAGCTGGCCCTGGTTCTTATGAAATCTCTTGATCTGGTTTGCTGTACAGCTCTTGGCTGCCTCAAAAAATCTCCTCCTGGTTAGACCCTTTGGGTGCTTACTGTGCTGTCTTTGGTACGAGCCAGAATATCTGGATTGCTTCACTGTTCACCGCATCATTCTTGGGGGCAGCGATGGCATCACTTTCATAAATACAGACCAATATGGGCAGGTGGTTGGAACATTGCTGGAGGTCTTGTTCCTGTCACTTGCCTTCAGATGCTTCAGAACCCCTTTGACCAGATCCAAGAGTGCCCCTCTTCTTCATTTGCTCTCACAGTGTCTGCATTCTGATGACTCTTCCCCAGATGGGACTGATATGCCACTGTCCAGAAAGGGCAAGCGGGGGAGGTCGATTTATCACATCTAGTCTAGTCTAAATTGATCCTCAAGTGCTCTCAAGTCAACTGCGAGAGGCGCAGGTGGAGTTGATGGGGGAGCGGCAGCAGTCAACTTACTGCCATGAAGACACTGCGGTAAGTCGATTTATGTATGTCGACTTTAGCTACGCTATTCTCGTAGCTGAAGTTGTGTATCTTAGATGGATTCCCCCAGTGTAGACCAGGGTTTAGTCTCTGTGCCATGAGGAGTCCTCGTTGTTTTGACATCTTTGGCTCAGGTTCAGTGTAATAGGAGCTGTAGAAAATGCTAGCTAGCATGCAGGCCCATAGTTTGAGTTGCGTAGGTACTTTTGGGTAAGAGTACTTTAGGATGTGGGAATGGTTATTCAATAGTCATAGATTTATTATGTTGCCTGAATCTATGCTACAAATGATGACAGCTTTGAACTGATTTTGACATTAGGAAGAATCCGCTCTAGAGATTTTTTTCTTTTGGAGGATTACAACATAAACTCCCATTGCTGTCAAAGAGCAAGAAAGTGCACTGCGATCTATATTCACTGAAGTTTCCAGATCATTTTGCACTAAGCAAGAATGCTTTTCACTTTGCTTTATAAATGCAGAAGGACCTCTGGAAAAAAATGCAGCCCAAAATAATATATATATATTTAATGACAACAACTAAATCTGCTAAATGTTCCAAGTGAGAGGTTATTAAAACCCAGCTCAGAGTCCTAAGCAAGTCAGATAACCAAAATCCAGCAGAGACTTTTAACATATATTAGTTACATTGAAAATTGGTACTGCAATTTATGTTACTGGTGTGTGTGATATATTCACATGATGAACTGCTTTTCAACTGTCTTGAGATGTCTCATATGTCAGTCTAGAGGCTGTGATTCTCCAAATAGATAGGAATAATGAAGGCGTGTCTACCACTAACTGAGCACAGGATGCTTTTTTAAAAAATGAAAACAATAATCATGCTAAATAGCTGTGTTGTTTGGAGCCATTAGTGTCTATCAGATGAGCCAGGAATAATTTAATATATTGTCAAGGACTGGTTCTAAAATGTTTTAAGTGAGGGACTAAAGACTCAGTCCCTTTTCCTTCCTACCTAGATTCTGAGCTAGGACTTCTTCTGAGGTCATGTCTACACTTGCCTCTGGAGCGATCGATCCAGTGGTGGTCGATTTATCACATCTAATGAAGATACAATAAATCAACTGCTGAGTGCTCTCCCATCGACTCCGGTACTCCACCGGTGCGAGAAGCATAAGCGGGTTTGATGGGGGAGCGTCAGCAGTCGACCTACTGCATTGAAGACATTGCGGTAAGAAAATCTTAATATCCTAATCATGTCCTCCGCATGCAAGCAGATTATTAGCATTTGAAACATTGCACCTCCTCTGTTAAAAAGTTATCTTTGTTGGTGCTTTTTATTTCTCATTTAATTTCCTCTGTCATTCAAAATCAAATTTAAAATTGATACAATTCTTATTCCTTCTTTGACACACTGCAGAGAGGCACCCAATCCTATGACCAGTGTCCTATAAACATAAAGCTCTCTAAATCTAAAACATTTTATTTGTCCATGTATTCATGGTTCTAATCCACTGTGAATTTGATCAGTTTAGTGGGACAACTCAGTGTGTAAAGTTAAGCATATGGCACTGATTGACTATATGACCTTGGGCCTGTCATTTTACTGCTCTGTGCCGCTCTTTTCCCTCCCATCCTTTGTCTATCTTGTCTATTTGAACTGTAAGCACTTCAAAGCAGGGGCTCTCTCGCATATGTGTTTGTACAGCACCTAGTGAAGCCGGGCCTAGATCCTGGTTAGGGCCTCTAGGGCACTCTTGCATGAAAACTAAGTAAAAAATAAGCAAATTAATTTGGCTTTCCTTACTTGATAACTAATGAACATATAATGTCTTTACTTCTTGAGTGTCAACAGTGTTGTGTTGGTGATTTATAAATAAACAAGATGTGTTCCCTGCCTCACAGCGCTCACAATAATAACTCAGACATCGACAAAATTGATCAGAGACAAAAATACTCTGTCTCCAATCAGTTTTGTCTGTTTCTGACCTATGTTGACCTACATTGTTTTATCAATGCGCCATTTACCATTGAGGCTGATTGGAAGAGGATGGGGACCATAATACATAGAGTATAATAATAAATCTGTCCAATCTGCATGTATTCAAAGTTCAAAAGGAAACTCACACAGCTTGAATTTCATTACATATTTTTCCAGTCCTTGTGACCACATACACTATAAATGGAAGGCAGCTCAGGGCATTTATAGGACTTTCACAAATACTTTCTGCTACAAGATGCTGAAGAGCCCAGAAATATTCTGGCATTTATTTTGCAACTCAGATTAAATAACTGTTGTCATTTTCCGCCTTCATTGTTTTAATAGTCAATTCAATTGAAAACAGGCCCATTAAAAGTATTCATTTGTAAAATATTGCACTGTAACTAGTTTTCCTTTGTTTAGCAGTTCTGAAAACACCTACCAAGCTAATGTCACTTAAAACCCACTTAAAGGCCAATTTACACAACATTTGTGCGTGTGTAAATAAGGTTTGCTGCCCTGTTAATGTGTGATTGCACCACTTGCGCTCTTTTAAGGGATCATTCACAATTCTAAATTGTGCTGTTTGACAGAAGGATTTGAGTGTGTTTTAATCACAGCTTCCATTAGCATTAATCAGATGTAAAAGTGCACTGCTGGGTGAATACTGTTTGCCTGCTGTTCAAAAACAAGTAATATAGAGAGAATGACTGAAATGAGATCCATTTTCACTTAAACCCCGGTGCATTCAGTAAACTGGAAACCTCATGATAGAGTAAAGATACAGGAAAGACATACAATTGTTCTTTCAAAATAAAAACAAAAAAACCATGTTTTTCACAAATTTGCTAACAATACTGTTTTTACTTCAAATAACATTTTTCCTCTGAACATTGCTGCAGATTATGCAATTTTCTTTGATTCCTTAATGAAGGACTAATTTACCTATTGTCTGAGTGCATTACAAGCTATAAGTATGATTATTTAAATCAGCACAAAATCCACCATGTCAAAATTAATTCATATTTACCAAATGTTTCTAAATTAGGCTTCTAAATCTGGATGGCATTCTCAACTCATCCTAAGATTTATTTATTTGTTTGTCTTCAAAGGCATATTGAATATATTTGTAGAACAATAAAGTACTTTTAATAGTTTATACACTTACACATCATCTTATGTCTCTGTGTAAGCTCTCTTGGGAAGGGACTATCTTTTCATTTTGTTGTTTGTACAGCACCTAACACAGTGGAGTCCAAGGCCATTCATCCGACAAAGTGGTAGTAGCCCACAAAAGCTTATGCTTCAATACTTTGGTTAGTCTTTAAGGTGCCACAGGACTCTTTGCTGCTTCTGCAAATCCAGATTAACACAGCTACCTCTCTGATCCTCAGTCCATGACTGAGACCTGCTTCGGTGCTAGCACAATACACAATGAATAAGAATGGGTATGTAGTACAGCACATGACCAGATAAAGGTTGAAATAAATACTGTAGTAAAATTCCATTTACTCCTATTCACTTAGGCCCCAAATCAGCAAACCACTCCTATTCACCAAAACACTTAAGCTTGTGGTTAAATGCTTTGCTGGATTGGGATTGGTGTTTTTGCGGAATCGGAGCCGTAGGTGACTCAAAGCCCACTGAAGTCAATGGAAAGATCCCTGTTGATTTCTATGTCCTTTGGCTCAGACTCTTACTGTACTCCACTTTCCATCACTGACCTTTGCCCACAGACCCTAATGTATTAAATTATTGTATATTTCTGTACAAAATTCCATAGAGGATCTGACAAACTGTGCATAGGACATTAAAATCTTCTCACTAGCTTTCACCTTGGTAAACCTTATCCTACAGTCAATTCCATGAATGTTGACCCCATCCATCCACGCAGAGGCCCTCTCCTCATGGGCTCTGGGGTCTGCACTTGCAGATCTGACTGAAAGATGGGGGCTTTTCATCATGCATTCTTCACCGCAGGGACTTTACCGAAGGATGAATTTCACCCCCAACTCCCAGAGAAAACAAAATTCCTTTACTAACAGGAATAACTATACATCACAGTTCCCCCCACCCCCAGTCTGCCACCACAGTAGTCCCGTTTTGCCCCTTTGGCAGCTATGTGAACAGTGTAGCTGAAGTCGACGTATTAAGTTTTTTATGACATCACATTGTAATGCAGACTTGGGATGATGAGAAGTGGCTGCAGAACTTTTGGATGTACAAGGCACATTCCTGGGATCTATGTATGTTGAGCTCATTCCAGCCCTCCAGCATGGGGACACCAAAATGAGAGCTGCACGGAGAATGGAGAAGCCAGTGGCAATTGCACTGTGGAACCTTGCAATGCCGGATTACTACTGGTCAGTGGAAAATCATTTTGAAGTTGGAAAATCCACTTAAACAAGAGTGCAGGGCCGTTGACCACTTCCTGCTGTACAGAACTATGAACTCTTGGCAATGTGCAGGACATAGTGGATGGATTCGCAGCAACAGGGTTCCCAAACTGCGGTGGAGCAATAGACAATATGCATATCTCTGATTTGGCACATGCAGTACAGAGTACATCAACAGAAAGAGCTACTTTTCTGTGGTTATGCAAGCAATGGTGGAGCACTGATGATGCTTCACTGACATCAATATGGGCTGGTCAGGGAAGGTGCATGAGTCGCATCTTTAGGAACATAGGAGTTTTCAGAAAACTACTAGCGAGGACTTTCTTTCTCCGCCAGCAGATTACCATTGGGAATGGTGAAATGTCAGTAGTGATCCAGGGGGACCCAGCCTACCCCCTGCTCATGCACTGGCTGACAGCAACAAGGAAAGATTCATCTATCAGTTCAGCAGATGCAAAATGACAGTTGAATATGCTTTTGGTAGATTGAAGGGATGCTAGCGTTGTTTATTAACAAGATTGGATCTCTATGGGAAAAATATCCCAATGGTTATAGCTGCCTGCTTTGTCCTGCATCATATCTGTGAAACAAAAGGCGAATAGTTGCTACTGGGGTGGAGAACAGAGGTGGAGCAGCTGTCTGCTGTGTTTGACAAAGGCTATTAGAAAAGCTCAATATGGAGCTATACAGCTCAAGGAGGCTTTGAAAGAGCACTTCAGCAGTGAACCACAGTAATGTGTTATGAGGTACTGTGCTATGCCTGGCCCTGCTGTCTGGGGGCCTGTTAGGAATTGTGCAGTGCTTGGTGCACATTTATGGCTATAACACTGTCAATGCACTGATTAATTTTGTGGTGCTTACTGTACATTTTTGTTATAGTGTTTGTCATTGATACAGTAACCAGCAATTGGGTTGCTTTCCTATACTATGCACTCTGCAGCACGTGATGTAACTTAATAAAGATGAATTATGATTGAATTAATAGAATTTTATTCAGTAACAAAATTAGTGAAAAGAAAAGTCCATGCAATTTTAAAGAAAAAAATAAAACATAAAAAATAAATAAATGAATGGAACAGAACTTACGAAGGGGAAATAACATTCATGTTCATTTTAGCTACATATACACCAACTGTGCCTTTTGCAAATCAGTGTATGTGAAGCTGAGGTTGTGTTTAATGTCCCCATGTGGAATGTGAAGCAGGGGTGAAGGGATGTGCTGAAATGGAGTTCTCTATGGACTGCAGAGGGAGGAGAGCCTGGGATTGTTGAATATTTAGGTCCACAAGAATCTGCAACATCTCTCTTTCCTACCAGAGAATCCCCATTATGTTCTGGTTCATCTCCCTCTCCTTTTCCTGCTGGGACTCCTGGGCCTTTCCACTCTTTCCTCCGGCAGGCTGTCTGCCACGTTCAGTCTCTAGGCCCTGTGCTCATGGTGTGATGCAGCACTGACTTGCAGAATCCCACTGAACATGTCATCCCAAGTATTATTCTTTCTCCTAGACATGCTCAATCCCCAGCCCTGCTCCTGGCCCTTCCCCCATTCCATTTCTTCCCCAAGGCCCACCCCTGCTCTGCCTTTTCCAGCTCCACCCCCTCCCACCTCTTCCCTCCCTGTTCTGCCCTCTCCCCCAACCATCCCACCCTTGCTCCTTCCCTTTCCCCCAGCCCAGTCTGCATGCCACCAAACAGCTGATTGCGGCAGGCGGGAGGTGTTGGAAGGAAGTGGGAAATGCTGATCAGCAGGGCCTGCTGGTGGGCAGGAGGTGCTGATGGGGGGATGGGGAGGCACTGTACAGCAGGGCTGCTGGTGGGTGCTCAGCACCCACCATTTTCCCCCCATGGGTGTTCCAGCACTAGAGCACTAATGCTTTTGCCTCCTTATCTGGCTCGGGTGTTCCATGGGTGTGGAGGAGTCACTGGCATCAGCTGCAGATAAAACATAGGGAGATGCCATTGTCAATGTAGCCACAACGGAAAGTGAAACATAACATCCAGAACTCCCTGACTTTGCTCCCCTCAAGTTTTAGACAGGACATGCTTATTGACATTTCTGCTTGCAAGTGTGTGTGCCCGGCTCCATTCACAGCACCACCCCTGGTTAGTATGGCCCACCAGAGGTGAGGGAAGTGAGGGAATTGCCCATTTATGAGGAACTAGGAGTAGGGGCACTTGCACTGAATACTGGCACCATTTTTCACCAGCTGGAGTGATGTTAGCTGATAGCACATGCCTGTAACAAGGGTGGAGGGAACACAGCTGCTACTGGTGTCCCCAAACTGCCTGCCAAAGATATCACTGAGTGCTGTGGGGAAGTGTCTTACCACAGCGGAAGAAATAAGGCAGATCTCTGTAAAAATGTTGGGGAGAGGACTGCTGAGTGGCCCCATGAAAGTTCCATTGAGATTTCTCAGGAGGATTCAAGGAATATTGAAACAATTTAAAGAAAGGGAAGAAGACCCTAATCTCCACTGTTTACCGTATAGGAAAAGGAGAAAGAAAGAGATGCAGAATAGACCCAGTCCTGCCTGCAGGTTTTTCCTGAAAGGTGCTGGGCATTCTCAGCTCCCATAGCGGTCACTGCGAGAGGGAGGAACTCAGCATCTTGAAGGATTCGGTCAAAAGGCAAAGCTACCAAACAGTTAGCCCTCAATAACTCACTGGTCAACAATACCATGGTAAAATGTAAGTGACAACATTATCTGGAAAGTTATGAACATAAGATGAAATTAGGACTGAAATGTGTTTACCAGACAAGTCTGGGGTGAGGGTAAATCTGTTCCTCAAAGACAAAGGAAAAGCTGACGCTCTAGCCAGGTGTCATCAAAGTGGATTGGCAATGGCCGGGTAAGTGGCCATTCTTTGGCAATAAAGGGGGAGGAGCAGGAACTGATTAGCAATAAAGGGGGACAGGAACAGAACCTCTTTCACCATGAGACTGCATGTCTCTGTCCTCACAGTGGGAAATAAATTTATCTAGAGACAACACGGAAACATTTGTTCCAAAGGGTGACTGGGCTAAAACAGTGAGAGGCAAAAACACCCCGCTTCTTTCTTTCTTTCTTTCTTTCTTTCTTTCTTTCTTTCTTTCTTTCTTTCTTTCTTTCTTTCTTTCACCTAAGAATACAAAGGAATCAGCCTTTGGACTTTGTGGAGGGATCCTGACAAGAGAATTTGGTCAGCCCTGTTGCTGGGAACATGATAAGGATTTTACTTTGAACCAAGTCTAGTTTAAGTTTTAGCAACTAGAAAGCATTTTATCTTTATTTCTCATGTAACCATTTTCACTTTAAAGCTGTGTACTTGTACTCACTTAAAATCTCTCCCTTTGTAGTTAAACTTGTGTTATTCCTTAATGAAAACTAACCCACTGTGGTTTTTAAACTGAAATTTTTGGGTAACTCCAGCTAAAAAGCAAACTGTGCATATTGATCCTTTATGGGGCAACAGATCTGTAATATCTGAACTTCCCAGGTGAGGGCTGGCCAGCACAGAACACATGTTTTGGGGAAAATTCAGAACTGGGAGTATGTTGGGGTCACCCTGCAGGCAGTAACCAAGGCTGGGGGCAGCCAATGTGACTTGTGCATTGCTGGCAGCCTGCTGGGGTCAGAGTTGCTGGACCAAAGATTCAACTATCCACAGACACTCAGGGTGTGACCTGCATACTGTTAGGCTGTTTGTGGATGGCCCAGATTATAAGATGCAGCACAACATTGTGAGGCACGCAGGGCTATGGGGTAGGTATGACACAGCCTCTCCCTGGTCTAGACTGCATCCTGGAATGTGATAGCAGACATCTCATGTTACAAGTGAGGCTAATCATGGCTGTTGTACTTAGTTTAATGAAGAGGCATCTCTATGGCGTCTTTGGGTATACAACTTTATTTATTTACTTGTATTCCCATAGTGCCTTCAAGCCCTAGTCCTGCACCAGGACTCCACTGAGCTAAGCACTGTGCAAACACAGAGCAAAAAGATAGCCCCTTCCCCACAGAATTTATAATCTAAGCATCAGATGGGACAACAGATGGATACAGACAGACCAAGAGAGCAGTAGAGTGAAAAACACAAGACAATATTGATCAGCACCATAGGCTGTGACCTCAGCACACCAGCAGCCTAGCCATTGTCAAGTTTTTTTGTAAGCTTCCTGGAAAAGGAGAATAAGTTAGGCTTGTGGATATTTATGGGGAGCTCCTGCCTAGCATGAGAGCGGCATGGGATAAAGCATGGAGGTGCTTGTTTGGAAAATTGAACAAAAAGGCCATGGAGACTGACACCAAAGGCCAGTTGGAGGTGGGAGTCGACATCTTGATAGTGAAAGAGAGATGATAGGGAGGGTGGAGATAGCAGGGGAAGGGCTTGTGAGTGAATACAAGTAGCTTATGTTTGATGTGGTAGAGAAAGGGGGAGCCAAAAGCAGGCCAAATGGAATAGACGTGGTTAATACACAGTTTTGCTCCAGATTAAGTAATACAAACTGAGGAAGACTTGCCTCATAAACTTATTATTACTGTGTAAACATTAAGCACTTACTTTTCCCACCCCCATCTGATTGGTGGGGCTTTTGAACCATTAACCAACTTGAAGTACCCTGTAGCTAGCTGAGTGGCTGATCCAAGACAGGACGCATCAAAAACTAATTGCAAATTGTGTGTCTAACATTTTAAACCATCTTTTAAAAAACACCTCTCTCCCCACAGTTCTGTTGCTTTATCCTTCAAAATAATCTCAGGTCAGAGTGTTAATCATCCTTTTTGCTGCGCCTCTAATGTGGCTTTTAAATGTTAGTCTAGTTTGTTTTCTATTTCACTAAAACAGAAACTAATATTAATAATTAAAAAGAGACTTTGCTTCCACAGTTCTTTGCGGCTAGCCAACAATACCTGGTAGACCTTTAAAGTGTTGATTCTGCATGACTAATTGATTGCTTCAGCTGGGGTTAATTAATTAATTAGTAGCAGAGCTGCATTAAAGATTGGAGGCATTCAGAACTCCCGTAATGGACACGATCTACAGGAGCTTTATTAGTACATAAAATGAGTGTTTAAAATCCACACAGCAACTAATATGCTCTTGAGGCTTTCATTAAACAAACCTATAAAATTACTTGCTTCATTATGTATTTTAGTTACTTTCTTCACATTGTACGGTATCTCTTCACCTTTTTCTTTTGCCAGCCAGTTTTAAGTGCCTATTTGAAATCAATTTCTCTAATAATGGGCTTAATGAGCTCATCAATTAAGGCTGCCATAATGGAATGTAACTGTGTGGTTTCAGTTATCAGTTAAACTCTGGAACTAATTTCCATGCTTCATCTATCAAAAATGATTGGCTAATATTGTTTAGCTTCTGCTTTAGGACGATAGGGAGACCCCGGGCCCTTCTCCACTAATGTCCGAAGGCCTGAATATCTCTTTGGAAAAATAAAAAGGGAAGGAGGCTGGATGGGATTGAAAGAACAATGAAGAGAGAGAGATTTGGCCCCTATCTGGATCTGAAAGGAGGGTGATCCTGTATTTCAGTGCTGGCTTGGTAATTAGTAGTAATGGATTACATTTTCAGGCGTATTAGATAAGATGATCGTTCCACATGAAAAAACCCATTATGAGTTTCTTACCCCCCCCTCTCTCTTTTAATAAGCACTGCCCCTCTCTGTGACCCCTTTAAATAATAGTATAAATGGCCTATAGAGATGAATATGTAAATATTTCTTTAACACGGTGCCCTCACAGTTAGATCTAGATTTAAACCAACCCTAAATTTTGGGAAGAACTTTCACCATAAAAGGCAGAATAAATATCTTACTAAATGCAAAACAAAAACAAAAACCAAACTAACTCCTGTATATAAGTGGAATCTTAAAAATGTTCAGTTAGAAATTAAAAAAAATCAAGAGTCAGGATATTCAAAAGTTAAGATTCCCACAGCAGCTTTGGCTTGGTTAATGGCATATATGTAACATTTTACTCTTCTTGCTCTTCTAGTTAGATGTCTGATATACTACAAAGTTTTTACCAGTTAGTGAGATTTGATTGGTTCATTGACTTCAGTCAAACACTACGTGAGTAAGAGTGACAGAATGTGGCCCATGATGTGAAATATTGGTAGGATCCTTACAATCTCTCTAATTCATAGAGACTTTTTTTCTCTGTTCCTGTTATTTATTTGTACAGTAACATTCAGTCTGTGCTAGGCATTTTCCAGACATCCAAAAGGGCTCAAAGAAGACTAAAGTTTAAATTGAGAGAGGTAGACAGAGTTTAGGTAAAGAGGTTCGACGGGGATTTTGTATACATATAATGGGACCACTCTTAGAGTGAGGTACTTGAAACTAATGGACCATCTCAAGGAAGAAGATTGTAATTAGATATTAGAGCCGGGCTCTATAAAACTTTTAAATAAATGAAATCTTTAAATTAGCAGAATGTTGTGTAATATGGCAAAACTCATGGAAAAACCCTAAAATCATGGGATCTGCCATTTTTCTTCCTCACTATTTGCTCCCTTTCCTGAGGTAAAAGAGTATTTGTGCAAAATTGTGTGTGTGTGTGTGTGTGTGTGTTTCATGGCATGGATTGCAGACTCTTTCATGCATAGTCCAGGCAACAAGCTGGCAGCAAGTCAGGGCAGGCTTAAGGTTTAAGGCCCTGATCAAAATCCCATTAAGTCAAAGGGACAGTCTCCATTGACTTCAGTGGCTTTTAGATCAGGCCCTTAAAGTTGGCAATTTTTGAGTTTACTGTGTAGAAATTGTGATTTCCCCCTTGTTTAACAACTGGCTTGTCAGAAAGGTTTGAACCCAAGGCCTTCAGCATCAATGCACAGACCTCTATTATTTGAGCTAAAAGATGAAGACCCCAATCCCGCTCCCACTGGCATGAATACAAAACTCCTGTTGACTTCAGTGGTGCAGGTGGAGACCCTACATCCACAGGCTGGCAGCAGTAGTAGGCTGCTATCTTCTGCGGACCAACCGTAGAGCGGGGGGGTCTGATACACTTTACAAACATATTTATTTTTCTACATCTCAAAAATGACTAAAGAAAGTTTCCTCAAACTTCCCCCAAAATACACTTTAGGATAAATTATAGAAACCCCAGTACAAAAAGTGAGCTTTCCCGACAGTTAAGAGAGTAAGAAAATAGTCTGGAGCATGGTGAGAGAAGGACTTTGCTACGGGTTCCACTTTTTGGTATAAATTAAATATTTGCAATATATATAGTACTGCCAGAGTAATTAAAATTCTGTTAATTTTCAGGGTCTGATCTAGCAAATACTTAAACACATGCTTAACTTTGCTTATACAAATAGTCCCTTTAAAGTCAATGGGACTATTCACATGAGAAATGGTGAGTGCGTTTTAAGGAGGGCACCCAGAGCCTCATGCTCATTTGTTGCAGTGTAGTAGAACTTCTGTTAAAATACATTTTGCAGCCTTAACTACAGCTGTCACATTCAGACAGCCAGGCTGTATAGTATCAAAGAGCCCAAGAACGCTAGAAAGAAGCCTTGCAACGTATTTTATTTTTCAAAAAATAGTGGTGGGTTTTTTCCTGATTTTTGGTTTTTTACATTAGAAATTTGGTTGCTGTCTATTGGGTTTTCCTAGAAGACTCTATGGACAGCTGGAGAACTAGAAGGTATTTGGTGTAAGAGATGTAAAGCAAACAAAACCTGAAAAATTGATAAGGGAAATTATTTTAATTCAGGCTGTTTAAAACAATCTGTTCTTAAATTTGGTTTTGTTAATATTTCTTTAACTGAAACGACTCAGAAACTTGGGAATGGAGGGAGGATGGGTCTTATTTAAAGATCCATCATCCCTGCTTTCATTTAGGAATTGCAAAGCTCTTAGGCCTTAGGCCAGGCTTCCAATATGCCAACAAGCAAAACCAGGGAAGACCAGACTTAAAATTACTTAAAAATACTATTTCTTTTGTTTATCTTTTTTACAGTTCAAATATTTGTAATAAAAACAATATAAACTGAGCACTGTACACTTTGTATTCTGTGTTGTAATTGAAATCAATTGATTTGAAAATGTAGAAAAACATCCAAAATATTAATAATAAATTTAAATTGGTGTTCTATTATTGTTTAACAGTGTGATTAGAACTGTGATTAATCGCAATTAATTTTTTGAATTGAGTTAATTTTTTTTGTTAATCGCTTCAGTTAACTACGATTAATTTGACAGCCCAACTTATTTTGCATATCTTAAGCCTTAAATTAAATTTTCTTTTACTTTTGTAGGTCACCTTTAACCATGCTGCAGGCTAGCTCATTTGGTTTTAACATAGCTGGTCTAGTGTGGCTGAAACATTTGAAAAGCAAATGTTATTCTTATACAGTAATTTATAAATATAGAAAAATGCAAATGATAGATGAGGGAAAATGGTCTTATGATTTAAGGCACTGGACGAGAACTCAAGTAGTGTGTTTCAATTCCTTGAACTTCCTGTGTGTGTCTTTGGACAAGTCACTTAAATCTCTGTATGCCTCAGTTTCCTAGCTGTTAAGTGAAGACTGGAATATTTCTTTTTTCTAACCCTTTGTCGTATCTCCTTAGTCCTTATCTTTTAAACACCTAGGCATGTCCTTAACTTTACAAGTGTGAGTAGACTAGAGCAGATCAATAATGTATCATGCCAGTGATAGCCCTGCCGTGCCATAGAGCCAACACAGGGGCTTGCATGCAGCATAACTTCCTCCCTGCTGTCCGTGCACCAAGGAAAATGGAGTGTGGTTAGAGACACTTCTATGGTCAGGATACCCATATGCCACGTTTTCAGCTCCTTTTGCCCATTATGGGCCAGCATAACATAGAGCAGCCATCAGTCTGTGCCAAAATAGTAGAGTAGGGCACCTTGCACTAGGCAGCCCTGCAATCAGGCTGCAAGTTCCATGTAGGTAACCTGCAGTGGAATTTGCCCTTTTGGTTTGCATCTATTGTATATAGTAACTGTGTCCTCAAGAGAAAGCAGCTCTTTTGAGGAACCCTAACTACACGTCATCTTGGCAGAACTTCCTGAACTTTCCCCCAATGTTTTGTAATGTTAAAGAATGAATGCAGGAACCCAGCATTTTTCTAAACACCCTGTTATAAATCCAGAGCCCTTATTTGCCCTCACACAACAGGCTTTGGCCTTCAACTTTTTTTTAAAATGTACACGAGACAGTTTTTAGCCATGTGCAAAGAAGACAGTTGGGTTCCCTCAGGATCCCTGACCTTCCTTGCCTCCTTGTACAGTAATACTGCTATTGTAAAAGATACTCCAAGCAGTGAGGCAGTTTCAGCATCCACCAAGTTATAGTTCTCTTGCCTTAAAATCCATGCTATAGCTATGTCATTAGGAAAGAGAATGGGAACATGGCAGGCCTTGGAATTGTATATATGAAAGGGTTTAAAATAATAATAGGAACAGGAATTTTAAAAAGTCTGTTGTTAGGGACTGAATAGCTCCAGGTGGCTATTTACACCTTTTTAATTCTTGAACACTAGCTGTAGGGTTTCTTTTGCTGCAGCACACAAGCGAGATTAACCATTATTTCTGTAACAACCTTTTGTTTCCAGCTCCCATGGAGAGAGGGGGAAAAATTGAGATAAAGAAGTGTTATTAAAATTGTGACATACGGCTCTGGGAGTATGTTAAGGATAGAAGGAGCTAGGACGTCAGGAAAGAAATAATGAAATGCAAAAATCACCCAGACTGACAATTGGGAGCCTATGTAGCAGCTTAGCCTGTTGGTCCAAGGCTATTTGTCATAATCAGCGGCACTTTTCTCATTAGCAAAAAGCCATTACCAGTGGACTTTATCAGCAGCTGTGAGTTATCACAGGGCACACAGCAATCCTAGCGTGTAGTCGTGGGGTTCAGCCGGGGTCCGGCAGCTTTAATAAGCCGCCAACTCCTTCCCCAAGTTCCCAGTTCAGTGTCACTGCCATTCCTGGTGAGGCAGCCAAGTGCGGCCTATTAACCACTTCACTGCTGAGCCTTTTCCAGTTCCTCTCAGCCCTAGAGGTGAGTGAAAGCTTTCCTCCATCTTTTCTCTTTTTCCCTCCCACAACGTCAGTTGAGGGGGGTCTTCTGGACTCAATAAGGCCTTACCTCTCCCAGTCCTCTCTCCCTGAGTCAGGCTTTCCTCTCTCTTCCTCATTTTCCTCTCTCCATTCCTCTTGTCCTTTCAGCATCAACTAATGGAGACCTTCCCCTCCCCTTTTTTGCTCGCTCTCCCTATGCTGAGTGAGACACTTCCCTCTCGTTTGCCCTAATGCCCCATCCCTTTCTCCTTGTCACTTCCCCCAGCCGAGAGAGACCTTTCTTCTCCTGACTCAAGCCTTTCTCTCCCTGCCGCCTTCTTCTGCCCAGCTTTGAGAGGCTGATCTACCATGCCCTTGCTAAGAGTGCCTCTCCAAGTTCTTTCTTCCTCCTCTCCATTAGAACATCTCTGCATATTCTTTTTCAGAAGCCTTGGCCCTGGCCATTGTGGTATATGTGGGAAATATTCATGTACTCTCTACTCCAGTTTCCTCCCCAAGCTAGGGTCTCCCTGACAAGTTTCCAGGAGCATGCTCTATGATGACAACAGCATAATGACCTTCAACCTCAGCCAGCTGCCAGGGTTGGTGGAATATTTCCGGCGTTGCCTGATTGAAATTTTTGGGATCCTAAAGGAATGGGTTAATTTTTCATGCGCCTTCTAAGGCAAGGCCTAGGGAGGAGCTAATCTGGGCGTCTGAGAAATTTAGTCGATGAGTAGCCTTCTTCTCTTCTTCCATGGGAGTGGGTCAGCAGGTCATGCTGGAACATGTACTTCACTTCAAAAGGAAAAATCAAATGCACGCCTTCAAAATGGCAGAATAACTGGTTAGATACTAGTACTGCTGAAAAAGGTTTTGGGGGTCAGAGTATGGATCACAAATTGAGTATGAGACAACAATGTGATGCAATTGCTACAAAGGCTAATATCATTCAGGGGTTCATTAACAGGAGTGTTGTATATAAGACTTGGGAGGTAACTGTCCCATTCCTCAGTCCTCAGCTGAGTACTGTGTCTAATTCTGAGCACCGCTCTTTAAGAAAGATATGGACAAATTGGAAAGGGTCCAGAGGAGAGCAAGAAAAAAGATAAACAGTTTAGAAAAGCTGTTCTGTGAGGAGAGGTTAAAAAGACTGTTCATTTTTAGTCTTGAGAAAAGAAGACTGAGGGTAGAGACCTTATAACAGTCTTAGATATATTAAGCACTGTAATAAAGGGGACAGTGATCAACTGTTCTCCATGTCCACTGAAGGTAGGACAAGAAGTAATGGGCTTAATCTGCAGCCAGGGAGATTTAGGTTGGATAATACAAGAACTTTCTAACTATAAGGTAGTTAAGATCTAGAATAAGCTTCCAAGAGAGACTGTGGAATTCCTGTCACCAGAGGTTTTTAAGATCAGGTTGGACAAACACCTGTCAGGGAAGTTCTAGATTTACTTTGTCCTGCCTCAGCACAAGGAGAGTGAATTTGATGTCCCTTCCAGTCTTATGTTTCTATGATTTTATATATGAAAGGGTTGTGGATTAGAGCTGGACTTAGAACCAAACTCCACAGTTGAACACACGTGAGCTTTGGGAGGCAGAGTTTGAAATACTAACCCATACCTGGATTTGTGGTTTGACTCCTAGATGTACAGTGATGGGGACACGAGATATGTATGTAGTAATAGTTCTTTCTTTGTGGGATAGAAACAGAACCTCATATCCAAATTCCTGCAATCTTTGGGTTCTTCAGAATTCCGATTGGAATCCTGGATTTGACACTGTGCAGCGCAGGCTTGTCCCTTAGACTGATTTGTGTGAAAAGAACAGCTCAAACAGGCAGAGAGAGAGTTGTATGGAAGAAGAACGGGGTTTGAGAAATCTCCATTTCCAGACCAGCAGCCAGGCCATGGGCAGAACCAGAGATAGCAGTATTCCACAAGTATTTCCAGGGACAGTGCACCTAAAAATCCAGAGGAGCGGAGAACTCAGTAGCCTTAGTGGGGTAGGCTTTGTGGTACGCCTTCTGGTAAATCTGAAGTGCCACTTTGTGCCAAGCTCTAATAGAGAGAAAACATTTTTGTAAAGAAACAATCCTCTACTTTTTAAGCTAGTGGATTCTCCCCATGAGTCCCAATGAAACAATGGCAGTTTAGTGTCTGCTGACTTTCAGCTTCCTCACTTTTTTCACTGAAGGGATGGTGTCTGATCCAGATCTATTGACTAAGCAGGCTTTGGATTGGGCCTGAAAGTATAGACCACATGCAGCAGTTAACAGAAGCACATGACTGCAGGCCAGGGATGAGACACCTTGCTGCCCCATGCTCTCTGCTGAGGTAATTGAGTGAGGGATTTGGGTTGATCCACAATCCTATGAAGTCATTGAAACTTCAGTGACTTCAGTGGGTTGTGACTCCAGTGCTAACTGAGGGAAGAGTTTAGTCCTGCAGCTGAGAGGTAGGCTTTGTCTACACACAAACTTGCACCCGTGTGGTGTTTTTATTTAAACCAGCTTAATTAAACTGGTGCAAACCTATGTGTGGACGAGGAATTAATATAAACCATTTTCAAACCAATTTAAGACTGTTCATGCCGTGGTTTAACTAAAATGGCTTAAGAACAATACAAATGTGTATGTAATGTCTAAATGACCAGTTCTGTCAATGATGCACAATCCAGAATAGTCGCCTGCTGACTCTCTTATTGTTGCAGCTATAGAGCTAGCAGAAGGGTGGGGGGGAATGAACGTTGTTTTTAAGGCACCCATTCAGCTGAACAGCTAGAATGTCCTTAGACCAGGGGTGGGCAAACAACGGCCCGCGGGCCATATGCAGCCCTCTGGCCATTTTTATCTGGCCCATGAATTCTGGCCAGAGGCATGGAGCCAGTGGTCCCCGCGCTCCTAGGCCGGGGCACCGGGCAAAGCGCGGAGAACCATGGGGCCCCGTCCAGGCTGAGCCGTGGGGCCCCGTGCTTGGGCTGGAGCGCCCAGCTGAGCACAGTCAGCAGAGGGGGCTTAGGTGGTCGGGTCCCGGGGGGGTGGTTAGGGTGGGGGGTCTTGGGAGGGGGCAGTCAGGGAACAAAGAGCAGGAAGGCTTAGATAGGGAGTGGGGTCCTGGGGGGGGGACAGTTACAATGGGGGGAGCAATCAAGGGACAAGGAGCGGTGGGGGGGTTGGATGGGTTGGAGCTTCTGAGGGGGGCAGTCAGGCAGTGGGAAGTGGGTGGGGGTCAGATAGGGGGCGGGGCCAGGCTGTTTGGGGAGGCACAGCCTTCCCTACCTGGCCCTCTGCACAATTTTGAATGCCAGTGTGGCCCTTGGTCCAAAATGTTTGCCCACCCCTGCCTTAGACCATAATTGTAATCTTAACGCTATTTCACATAGCTATAAATTAAGCCTGTGCTTTACAGAATCAGAGCCAATTTAAGCACATATTGCTCTGACTATACATAGGGGAAAGATCTGTAAGAAAGTGGCCTTTTTATATAGTCCTTTTTCTAACTCTGAGCACACTTTAATTCAGAAATTCATTCGTTATTTACTGCTTGGCGAATGGTTATTTCAGATATTTCAGAGCACATGTTTCATCAGATGTTGTTGTTAGCGATGGCTGAATCTCACAAGGCTGTGTTTGATCTGGAAAAACACCAGAAATGTCACAAACTTTGGGGTCTCCAAAACTGGGCTAGACATTTGTAAGATCAGATTTGTCTTGATTCTTTCTGTTTATTATACATTTATTATTGTCTTATTGTTATTATCATTAGTAATTATTTGCAATGGGGCACTCCTAGGCCAGGGCCCCATTGTTTGTTAGGTGCTGTATAAACACAGAACAAAAAAGACAGTCCTTGCCCCAGAGAGACAACAGTTGGAGACAGACAGACAGATGGAGGAAGTACAATGCAACAATGAGCCAATATTGGTCAGTATGATAGGCAGTAGTGTCTAGCTGCTCAACAGTTGCCAAGATTTCTGTAGGCATCACAGCAAAAAAGAGTTTTAAGGGGGGATTTGAATGATAATTAGGTAACTTTGCATATGTTTACTGGGAGCACCTCCCATGCTTCCATTTCTGTCAATCAAGCATCTATCAAGAAAAATAATATTAAATATATTTTTTCCTAGGAAAAATAAGTTGTCCGCAACCTGCAAAGTTGTAAACCAAGTTCCATTGTGAAATAAGTGTTAATGGCCAAGTTATAAACCTCTCAAACACAAGGGAATCAATTCTATCTTGGCAAGGAACATGTAACTCCCATTGATTTCAATGGTAGTGGCTTGCATCCTACAGGGGTGAGTGGTTTGAGCAAGGAGGAGGAGGAGAACTGGGCCAAGATTTATAATGCAAACCCTGACAGTCTGTTCAAGTGAAGATCAAGGGCAAAATTTATTTTCTTTTATTTCCTGTAGGGTTGCTTTCTTACTGATCATTGTTTAAAAATACAGTACAGTGGATGTTTAGAAATTGTTTTATCTCTTGTTAGTTTGAAGCATTTGTAAATGAACATGAATATAATATGATATTTTAAATCACAGATATTTTTAACCTTGCTTGGAGATTTTATTTAATCATCATCATTATTATTATTATTGTACAGTCTATCTTTCTGAAAGTGTTATCTGATACAGATTATGGTGTACCTGCACATTTAACAAATCCATTCCAATTCTGATAAAGTAATAATATAATATTAAGTTTAACTTTGAGGTGTTTTTAATTAAGAAGCTCAAGAAGATCTTACGGTATTGTTTATGGAAACACAGGTTTCATTCTTTCAGTTGAATGTGGAAAGTAATGGTCTTATTGTTTATCTTCCACATTGGTCCCCTCAGAAACTGACAAATGCATCCTCTAACTGATTAGGAGTGGGCCCATAATCTCAACTGAAAGAATCTGCAAAGCAAATATCCTCAAGGGACGCAGAGGGACAGAACAGGAGAAGGAAATCATTCACTTTTCTTGATCAATTGTTGTTGAAAAAATGAATGATCATATCACATCTTTTCTTTTGAACAAAATTACAACCAAACAGTTGTGATACTCAAGTTATTTAATATTTTAGATAATACCAGTTGAACTTGTAACCTGTTTCATTCCCTCTGTCTGTCTGTTTCTCCATCTCTTTCCTGAAGATTAATAGGATACTCCTGTAGGGAAGAAAAAGTAGGGTTTTTTACTGTGCTCAAGCCCAACTGTCACTAATAAGTTTATTATTATTGTTTTATATAGACAGCCTAAGTAAAAGGAAGTTTAACTTGGGTAAATGTAAGTGGGGAATTATAATCCTGCACATCACTATAAAGTGGGAGGAAGGGGGTTGAGATGCGGTAATGTTGGGGGAAAAAAGTCTGGAAGTGTTAACAGAGTACAAATTAGAGTTGAATTTATTATGTAATATAATAAAAATATTATTTGGGGGGGGGGGGAATAGCCCAGTGATTGTATTGGGAGAAGTATCTAGCTAGCAAGATAATGCTCAGTTTAAGGCCCCCAAATCAGTAATTGACTTCAATGGACTTAAGCTCTCTGCTGAATTGAGGCTTTGTAGTGTACACCAGAGTGAAATGCTGGCTCCATTGAAGTCAATGGGAGTTTTGCCATTGACTTCATTGGGGCCAGAGTTTTACCCAATGAGTCAAGAACATACTTAACAACACAGTTCATTTCCAAGACACTGCAGATTTGACCATGTTAAATACATGTTGGGCACAAATGTTCTGCATTCTGTACACGAGGTTTTAGGTTACACACTATAGTTTAGGACATGCATACATTGATTAAACACACCTATAACTAGATTGGCTTTAAGTGTATGATGGACAGGGTTTAAGAGATGTCCTACAGCATAATATTCTGCATCATCATGAATGAAAGGAAGGAATTCTTCGGTGTAGCACAGGGAGGGATAATCATCGGTGTATAGTATGAAACTACACATAGGGACGTTGACACCAGGGGACAGATTTTCAGCTAGTGTAACTCAACATATCTCCAAGGAAGTCAGTAGTGCAATACTGAGTGACATCACCTGAAGATCTATTAGAACTACATGTGTACAATAAGAATGGCTATTGTGTGGAAGCATCTTCCAGGATCTGGTCAGAGGTGGAAGCTCTGGAGCTAGAGGAACTCAAAGACAGATGTGTGTGTCAGCAGGAATCTCTCTTTTAAGTCTCCCCTCAGCTAGTCTCAGTTTGTGGACAGAGACAGAAGGGAAAGCAGGGAAGGAAGTACCATACAAAGACAAAATCACAGAAAAGACAAGTAACACCATCTAGCACATCCCCCTGACTGTTCAGGATAGAGACTCCAGAGAGAGCATGTGTTAGAGGGTAAACTGCTGCTGGAATCTCAAGGGTCAAGACTGTTATTTGGGGAAAATTTGGTGACGCAGCGGTGAGAGTCCAGAGATCATTTGGGTCTGTTGCTGATAGGCATTAGTGTCTCCTTCAAGGTGCTGGATGCTTTTAATCTTTTGACTTCATGTATCTATCATAGTTTTTTACATAGCATTTACCACAGTGTTATTTATGTGACTCTATGTAGTGTCCCCGGATTACTGGCATTTTCTGTTCATAAACCTATGGATGAGGGTGCAATAAATGCCATTTCCTGAGGCTCTCAGTATAAAATAAATGACTAAGCTTCTTCATCCTCCTGCTTTGGCCCTATTCAGCAAAGCACTTAAATATGCTCCATCCTTATTGAGTATGTTAGTGTGTCTTAAGCACATGCTTAAATCAATGATACTTAACCAAGTCCTTAATTACTTTGCTGAATATAAATGGACTTAAATTCATACTTAATTGCTTTGCAAAATTTTGGCCTAAGAGCCTGAATTGTCTCCATTTCACCTGAAGGCAGCAATAGAGCTATCTATATTCCCTGTAGAAAAAAATATTATTTTCTGTGTGAAAAAACTACCCTTTTTTTCTAAATGATGAAATTCAAAATTTCCTTTGGATGGAAATCACTATCCAATCACTATCCTGATGTTCCTTGTGAAGGTAGTCAGTTGATAGAAATTTAATCAAACAGAGATTTCTAGGTGGCATAGAAGGTCAGGAGCTAAAGGTCTGTTCCAGAGAGGAATCCACAGCGCCCACTGACCCCACACTCAATCCCTTGATGATGGAAATGTTCACAGAAACTTGTGTGACAAGATTTTCATCACTACAATCCATCTCATATTATGTATTATGAATAGTAGTAGTAGTAGTAGTAACTAATAAAATACCCCCTTACTGGAGAGTCACAGGAACTTCCATGCCTGGCAATGCCTCAGTTTCTTCAAACCTGTTTGGATCACCCATCAACATATAAAATGCTCCTTTTTTCCAGCCCAGTTACTTGCTCTTGACTTCAGACAGCATCACTTTTCAGACTGGATTTTTAAGGGGATCAGAAGTTGAATGGAAGAGAATTAATTATATTTTCTAGCCCCACAGTTCTAATGTAAATTAGATTATGTACAATTCTCTAATTTGCTTTTACTTAAATGACCCTTTGCCACTTTCAGTTGCATCTCCTTTGTTTTCCATTTTTTTTAGTTTTTCACCCTACCCTTAATCTTCAAATGGTCTAACATCACAACAAGAGATCTTGATCCTTTTGTGACCTTCTACGCTTAATGTTTGTCACCATTTTAACCTCTTTGAGTACTCAGAAAACAAACCAATAAATGCAAATCAGGTTATTTTTAAATTCAGACTTTGATTGAGTGTACAAACAGAAGTCTCTGCTAAGTAGTTTTAAATGTACTATTTCACATCTTTCTGCCTTGCTCCTAAACAATAGCCTGATCCTTACTCAACCAATTCATCCATTACTTGCAAAAAGATGATCTCATTCAAGCCAATATGACTACATGTATGAGTCAGGTTGTAAGACTGAGTGTTGGTGTTGTATTTGTGTTTTTTTCCAATATTTAAACTCTTCCTATCACTCATTTTCCTAGACTCATGCACAAAGCTTGAGGGGAAAAGGGTTAATTAACCAATGTTAACTAAAGCTATGTAGAAATATACCAAAGCCTCTGAGCACTTTAGCAAGGCAGTGAATGCCTACTGCAAAATAATAAGATGCCACCAGTCCCACTGGAGTCAGGAAGCTCTCAGCACCTTCCAGATTTGGACCATAAACCAATAGATGATCTGCAAAACATTTCCTGAAGGTTAATGAGCTCAGGCTCTGTCAGCCTAGTGGCTGCAAGTGGAATGATAGAATACAGAGTGAGAGACAGAAAATGCCTCGCCACAATCTCTATTCAGCCAAATCCAGGGACTGGCAGTATCAGTATGCCATCTGATTTCTGTCGTCATGATGGTGCATAGGAGACAGGTGGTCATGTATAGGCCAAAATGTTTTTTCATAGCAGTTTCTAATCTTGATTGTTTTAACACGGACAGATAATCATACTGTACTCTTGTCATGATCCAATGTTGTTATGTATTATATAGTGCCATAGAACAGAAAACAAGGTCGCAGACCTGAATACTTTATAATCTCACTCAGAAAAATAGGATACATGGGAACAGTTCCGAACATAGCAATTGGCAGACTGAATTAGAACTGAGGTCTGTCTGGTTCAATATCCTGTCTCTGACAGTAGCCAGCACCAGGTACTTCAGAGGAAAGTGTATGAATTCTGTGGAATGCAGATGTCAGATAATCTGTCCCCTGTTTAGGTTTTATCCCAATTTGTAATAGTAAACAATTGTCTTTAACTCTGAAGCATGAGGTTTAATATTCCTTTCAGATTTTGATAGCAATAACTGTAATGCTGAATATCAGTATAATTGTCCAATCTCTTTTTGAATTTTGCTAAATTCTTGGCCTCAAGGACTTCCCGTGGCAATGAGTTCCGCAGTCTAATGGCACATTGTGTGAAATGTCTTTCTGTTTATTATTTTTTAAATTTATTTCATTTCATTGAATGCCCTCTTGTTCTTATGTTATGAGACAAGGAGAACATAAGCTATCTACTTTCAGCTGAATCCCAGGAAGGGTCCAGAGACATGAACATATAATAAATAAAAAGGAAAAGGAGCAAAATGAAACAAATTCACTCAAATGAAGGCCAACTGATGACAGCCTATTGAAGTCAATATGAGTCTTTCTATTGACTTCATTGGGTTTCAATTAGGGTCCCAGTGAACAAATAGATGTGGTTTCATTATTTCACTGATATCCACATTGAATCACACTATTTAAAAAAGAAAAGAAAGGGGAAAACTGGCTCTAACTGCTTATTTTCATTCCAAAAAGGAATTATCATTTCAAAAGCAAAAAGTATATAGCAGTGACAGGGTTAAATATAAAGACTGCTTTTTTTTCCTTTTGAAATGCTCCATGGTTCGAGAATGACTCTTTGCTTCCCCTCTTAATCTGTATTTTACGAGTGAGAAGCTTTGCATTATGCAAATCGTTAGATAGGAACAGGTGACATTTCAGCAAAGAACATGATCAGCGGCCCGGGCCTGGATTGGGCTGCTGATTTATACATTAGTATTTGTCACAAGGATTGCAAGTACTTCGGTCTACATTCTGCAATTTGCTTTTCTATTTCTTCCCTCCCGCCCCCGCTCCTTAAGGTGGAAACTTCATCAAAGTGTTTAAAAAGAAATTCTCTTTTGTTCTGGAGTCTTGGATGCAACAGGGTGGTGATGTTTTGAGGATTGCTTGTTTGTGTTAATTGTAATTGTAGTTTTGAAGTTTGCCGCAACCAGAGGACAAGACAAATCTCTCTACTACAACTCCAAGGCCTGATTCTGCGAGGTGATGAATGGCCTGATCTCTTATGGACATTAATGGGAATTGAGGGTCTTCAGCACTGTGCAGAATCACGCTTTTATTTAACAAATGTTAACCATGTAAACAGCATGCTTCTTAAAAAAAACCTTTCACAATCCATTTACAGCCTTTTTTTTTTCTTTCCTCATGCTTTCTGTAATGGCAATCAGGCTCGATATAGATTGATTTGCATGCCATGAAATACATTTTACACCATAAATTATTTCTGGAAAAACTAGAGAAAAGGACTTTACTGCCATTGAATTGAACATCAGGAATGTTTTATTTTCTTCCTTTCATTTTCTAATTGTCTTAAACACTTCTTCCTTGACTTTGTAATGCCGCTCCCTGCTTCCATTGCTTTAAGCTATGGTATTGGTCTGAATTAATGAACGCGAGAGATTATTATATTGCCCGAGTGTCTTTCAGATGTTCACTAAACAATGCCACTCATGGCAGCCTGCACGCGCTCCCCAGCTAAGGACTGGGACTCATGTTTGGTTTCAAAGACGCAGCATTTAAGAGCTGTCAGTCACCCGTGCCTTTTGTGAGTGCACATAGCACTGTGGCAATTACGAAGCTAGTGTTTACCAAATGCAAAACTGCAACAAATTCATCCAAATGTAGATTGATTGCACAATTTTAGTGCAGTCTTTAGCAGAAATTTAATCTGTTATTCTGCTGTTGAAACGCCTTGATGCCAAAAGACATTGGAGTGGGGATGGCTCTGTTTCTTCAGCAGGATGCTCAGCCAAATGGGCAAGTAGGATTCCAGACTAAACCTGCCGCTGTCGCTCTTTAAGACATCAGCCCCTGGGAATATGGTGGAGGTGACATTCTTAATATACAATGGAGGGAGGTAAAGGAGATGGGGAGGGCAGCAAGTATTGTGTTTTCTCATACCATCTGGTAGTTCTGCTTCTCTTTTCAGCCGGTGTATGGCTGTTGTAGACCAGGCCAATCCTTAACTCTGTTTATCATGCTGTTGTGAGGTACTTTGGATTTTGTGAGACAAGGCACACATACGTGGTTGTAGAAAGTAGATGAGTTTATTGGAAGGTCTCAGTCCCTCAGCGCTGAGGGGGCCTGATTCAGATCAGCGCGACCGCAGAAAGGGTGTCTAGCACTTCGGAGCTGTTGCTAGGAAGGAAAAAGCCCACGAGCAAATACAGGAGTGGGCTTAAATACACTCACACATTTGCATCTCATACATACTTATGTCTCATTTGCAAGCAACAAGCTGATTGGTTACACGCTGTCCTGCCTCAGTTTCCCCATTTAGTTTTCCACGCATTCGTTCTCACACAGACGGGGTAAACACTCACACAGCTGGGAATGGTTCCGTTACCAAACACACAGATAGCAGAAAGCTGTTACCTTGAGCACGCTGACCTTGGCTCAGCGCCCTTTCCAGGGGGTGGCCGAGAGGAGTGCCCCGTTGCCTAGCAACTGCACTGTGACACTCTCTTCCGCTTACTACACCTGCACTAAGGGATAAGGTGGGTGAGGTAATATCTTTCATTGGACCAGCTTCTGTTGGTGAGAAAGACAAACTTTTGAGCTTGCAGAGAGCTTTTCTCCAGGTCATATACTCATCTATATATACTCATGCCCTCAGCCTGAAGGCTTCTTCAGCAATGCTGCTGTCCACTGTGCTGAAAGATTTAGCCAGCCAGGCTGTTTCTTCACTTCTGGCCTGTTCTGGTCGGTGAAGAAGTGGTACTTGTTGCACGGTCTGTCTCACCAGACTTCACCCTCATGGTTACATTTCTTAAGGGTTCTCATGTATGAGGTGATAGATTTGCTGTCATTGACCTTCCAGCTACAGGGTAATGTCTTAAAGTGACTTCTGATTGAACTGGCCTTAACCATTGGTCACAAACATTGCATGCAGTACAAGACCTATAAGACCTGACTTAGGCTGTAGTATTGGCACAAACCACTGTCTGTCATCATTTTTAACAAAAATCTACAACTATTGAACAATGTATGTTTTTACAACTATGATACTTTCATGTCATACTTCTTCAGCAAACACACAACATACTCATAGAGATACCTCATGCTTTACACAAAACAAAGTTGCCAGCATTGTGTATGCTAGTCCTATCATAATCAGCCCCTTTTCTGCACCCATCCCTCAGTTTTTCTTTTTACTCATATTTTGCACTTCCCATAGCATTTGCCCACTGAAGATCTCAAAGCCCTTTGCAAATGTTAATTTATTCTACATCATCCCTGTGAAACAAGGAGTTTTATCCTCATGGTACAGAATGATAGCTGATAAAAGGGAAATGATGGAATGAATGTTGAGAAGGATAGCCTCTGTTTTTGCATGTATAGTTTGCGCTCAGTTTTGTGTCTGTTCTTGGATTTATACCTTAGCCCTGCAGGATTTGATCAAAGTACTGAAAACTATCTGGGCAAAGCCCATAGTAGAAAGCAGATGCTCTAGATCCCATTCCTGTACCTTAAACACAGTATCATTATGATCTGTTATGATTATTAACATTTTATTATTTATATGACACTAAGGCCTAAACACCCCAAATAAGATCATGACCCCACTGTGCTAGGAGCTGTACAAACACACAGTTTGCTCTGAAGAGTTTTCAGTCAAAATAGACAACACAGACAAAGGGTGAGAAAAAGGAAATATGATTATTTGTATTTATGGATGGGGAACTGAGACACAGAGGTTAAATGACTTTCTCGGAAGAGCCAGGAACTGAACCAGATCTCCAACATCCCAGTCGAGTACCTGAACCAAGAGATTATGTTTCATCACTACAGTGGACCAACAACTGAGCTATGTGTACCAAGGAGGATCTTCCCCCAATGTGTACATGACCTCAGCTTACAGCCCTCTGTGAATCTCTTTAGATATATGTAATTAAGATGTAAGAGAGATGTAATTTGCTTACATTCACTTAGACTCCCCTACACTGAGACCCCTTTAGAAAGGATGTAATTTACATGCCAGGGAAGAGGAAGAATGTGTAAATTAAAGTGGAGGTGAAATGACTTACTTTTACTTTCATTCATACACCATGCTGTTAGCTAATTTTTTTGCTGCTCTCATCCCTGCAGCTCATGACAGAAGAAGCCACATCAGTTAAGGACATGCAACTTGCATTCCCCTCTTCATTAGGTCAGCACTGTTGATTGGGTTCAAATGGGAGTTCCTCTTCCTCAGCCATTTAAGGGTTGAGGCAGTTGTCCTTGCCCAGGTGAACACACGGAATTCATTTGAGACTGGCATCTAAGTGATGCTGGTCATTAGGTGCAAAGTGGGGAAAGGTTCCATTATGTTCTGAAAACCCCTTTCAGAATATGTGGGTTTACATTATCTACCAGCATCCTTTTAGTGACAAAACTCAAACATAAAAAGGCCACACTCATTTGAAACCAGCAAGTTGTGTGTCAAAGCTGGGATTTTGAGGCAAAACCATAAAGCAACCCATACAACTAGGTGTGGGTTTGCTTTCAAGGCTGTAGGAAACTTTCAGTAAACGTGGTCTGAGTTTCAAATTTGCAATGAAACTTGAAACTAGGTAACTCTTTAGGGCTGGCTAGTCAAAGGGGATTGAGAACCTGCCACTCCCATTGACTTCAATTGGTGCTGTGAGTGCTTGGCACTTCTGGTAGATTAGGCTCCTAGTGTATTTTGTGATGTGAGTGTGGTCCATGATTCTATACTTTTGTTAATAATGGTTATCTGCGCTGCAGGGATGAATAATTTATTTGATTAATTTTGTTTCCTTTTTAGTTCTTGAGTTCTCCGTAAACAGATTGTAATGTTTCTCAAATGTATATATTTAAAATTATTCACAGAACGTTTTCTGCAAATAATTCTTGATTTGTGGTTGGCTCATTGTGAGTATTCCAGATTCAAAATGAAAACGGTGTTGATTGGACATAAATATCAATGACATGGTAAGCTATTGTTTCCTGGTTTGATGAGCGAGCATAACGCTTAGAATCAAGTTTCCAGAGCAAATATATACCTGGAACGTTTTTTAAATATTCTGCAAAATTTGCTTAGAATTTCCTGTTTCCTTTCAATTCGTGCCAGTAAACTCATTCCCTAGAAAAACTGTCCAAAGGGGAACTCCGTGTCAGAACATTCATTTAAAAACTCACTTATAAATCTGAATAAATATTCACAGATTTTTTTGCATCATGCTCACTAGAATCCAATTCAGCAGTCCAGTACTATTCAGCAAAGCTTTTCTTTCCTTTTCCTTTTCCCTTTCCTTTTCTTAACTCTAGGCATTTTAAAATCCCACTGACTTGAATAAGACTTAAGTGTATGGATAACGTTAAAGTGAAGCATGTGATTGTGTTTTGCTGAATAGGGGTGCAATCAAGCATAATGCTTAAATGCTTTCCTGAATTGGAGTCCAGCCTATCTTAAGGCCAAATCCTAAGAGGTGGTGGGCACCTCAGCTTCGAAGGTAATCAGACTTCAGGTAATCAGGTAGGAGCTGAGCTAATTAGCACTTTGCCCTTTACAGATATGATAGGAGAATGACTTAGTTAATGTGCATAATCCTGAGAGATGCGGAGTGTCTTCCCCTCTCATTGATGTCAATGGGAAATGAAGGTTTGCACCATCTCACAGAAAACGTTCAGCATCTTGTAGGATCAGGTCCAAAGTTAGCAAAGTGTTTGAATATCAAAAGCACCATATCATTATTATTTATTATTGTGAGTCCTGTTCAGCAGACCCAACATCATGTGACGATCTCCTTATGAAAACATCATCCCCTCACAGCACCAGTATGGATTCAGGTTCAGAGATTTGCTTGGTTTGTAAAGTTCCACCAATCGGATCCTAATTTTCTGGCAATCCTGTTTGAATGTTAGTTAAATAAATAACTTTAGGAGGAGAAAGAATGTTGCAGGATGTGCAAAGGAAATTCTGCCACATGGCTACTGAGGCACAAACTGTACTAAACATTAATGCAACTTCAGCTGTTTCCTGCTCATTGCTCAAAGAGCACCTGCAATTGATTGGCCATAGAACTCTTAGACTGTTGTATTCAGGCTCAGGCTTTATTGTACATCACAAATTCATATGTGTAATAAATACAAAGATAGTTGGCAACAGATAACAGCAAACAAACCATTAGAGGTCCCAGTTAGACAATTATCCTCTGAAGTGAGCTATCAGGAGATAAGGGGATGTACATGCATGTTGTACATAACATTTGTGGCTATCTGTAGAAAGATCTAATGTGTTTTGATAGAAATATGTCACATTTATGACAAGGAATAATATCCTGCAATGTCACTGAGATGCATCCTTGCTGGGTTATATCACATCTTCTTGCACGTGAAAAGAGACCGGCACAATGTGAAGTGGCATAATGATGCAAGAGAGGAGGATAAAACTGCTTCAACTGCCTTAGCAAATTTCAACCCTTGTAGTATATGAGATCAGAGCCATCAAGGAGAATGCATGCATGGTCTCCTCAATAAGAATGCAACAGTTCACTATTTCAAATTAAAGTGTTTCTGTAGGAGAATAAATACATGAAATAGGGCCTGATACAAAGGTCACTGAAGTAAATGGAACTCTTTCCATCAACTATCAGTGGGCATTGAATCAGGTCCATCGTGAACATACAGGATTGTATCTTGAACTAGTTCCCTGAACTTCAATGGAATCATGCTGGCAGAGAATTTGGCTGCTGCTGATGTATGACTATTTATCACTATATATACAAGAAACAGTGTTCAACTAATTTGTCAAGAGGCCATATACAAACTGACACTTGTCCATGTCCCTTCCCTCCTTACAGATATGCCTACTGGCCTACTTTGGGGGAAGTCCAATAAATACACAATGAGAACACGTCCACAGTCAAGGTATTTACTGCCACATCCATAAACAGAAGTCTCCTCTGGAACTTTCTCGTTAGTATACAGAATAAGATAGTGTTGGGGTTGTATATATATATATCACCCATGCAACTCTACATTTTTCTTCTGCTTGTGCTTTCTGTACTAGCTGACATTTTATATTCTCCTTCCATCATCGTCCTTTGCTCCATCCTAGTAATTTTCAACCTATGGTCTGTGGACACGTGGGTCTGCAGACTTCAGCTAAGATTTCCAAAGCGGTCCACACCTCCAATCACAATTTTTTAGGGGTCCACAAATTTAAAACAATTGAAAACCACTGCTCTAGCCCATTAACTATGTTAGTGGACATGAACAGTCCTTTCACCTCAGACCTGTGCTCTGTGTGCAGATAGAGTGGATGATATTTGGTTTGAGTGCTTACCTTCAACCCTGGTTCTTCATCTCTTGCAAAACAATTTGCTAATTGATTACTGAATAAGGATTTTTATTATTAGATTGGGGTGTATTACGTGAACAATTGTCTGCGAGTATTCATTCAAATTTTTGACCAAATTCATGTCAGCCAAATTTTGTGTTCTCTCTTCTCAGATAGTCACACAATAGAGATTCACTTACAGAAATGGGTGCTCAAAGTGAATTTTAAGCTTCTACATGTGAACACCTGCAGAAGGAAATTTTTAATTCTCTCTCTGTCAGCATTATCACTTGAAACCTCATTATAAGACTTCCACTCATCCAGCCAGGGAACTGAAACAAATAACCATGTGAGATATGTGACCAATCATAAAAGCTTGAATTTTGACTACCAAGACATTAAAAAAACACAACACAAAATTTTGAATTATAAATAGACTCATAGACTCTAAAGGTATGTCTGCACTGGCAAGTTTCTGTGCCACAAGTTACACCCTTTTGCTAGTATAGTTATATCATTTCTGGGCACAAAGTGGCTTGGCAGTGTGTACACATCCACAGTTTGAGCTCAAAAAGTTGTGTTACTGTGCAGAAATTTGGCAGTGTAGACGAGCCCTAAGGCCAGAAGGGACCATCACGATCATCTAGTTTGGCCTCCCGCACATTGCAGGCCACAGAATCTCACCCACCCACTGCTGTAATAGACCCCAACTTCTGGCTGAATTACTGAAGTCCTCAAATCATGATTTAAAGACTTCAAGTTACAGAGAATCCACCATTTACACTAGTTTAAACCTGTAAGTGACCTGTGCCCCGGGCCATAGAGGAAGGCAAAAAACCTCAGGATCTCTGCAAATCTGACCCGGAGAAAAATTCCTTCCTGACCCCAAATATAGTGATCAGTTAGACCCTGAGCATGTTGGCAGGACCAAGGAAAGAATTCTCTGTAGTAACTCAGAGCCCTCCCCATCAAGTATGCCATTACTGGCCATTGGGGATATTGCTGCTAGCTGTCACAGATTGGCTACCTGCCATTGTATGCAATCTCATCATGCTTATCAAGCTCAGTCTTAAATTCAGTTAGGATTTTTGCCCCCACTGCTCCCCTTGTAAGGCCATTCCAAAACTTCAGTCCTCTTACGGTTAGAACCCTTCATCTAGTTTCAAGCCTAAACTTGTCGATGGCCAGTTTATATCCATTTGTTAATTGACGCTTAACTTAAATAACTCCTCTCCCTCCCTGATATTTATCCCTCTGATGTATTTATAGAGCGCAATCATATCTCCCCTTGGCCTTCTTTTGGTTAGGCTAAATAAGTCAAGCTCTTTGTGTCTCCCCTCATAAAGTAGGTTTTCCATTGCTGAGATCATCTTAGCCTTTCTGTGCACCTGTTCCAGTTTGAATTCATCCTTCTTAAACATTGCACACACTATTCCAGATGAGGTCTCACCACTGCCTTCTACAGCAGTACTAACACTTCCCTATATCTTCTGGAAATACCTTGCCTGATGCATCCTAAGACAGCATTAGCTTTTTTCATGGCCACATCACGTTGGTGGCTCATGGTCATCCTGTGATCAACCAATACACCCAGGTCTTTCTCCTCCTTGGTCTTCCAACTAATAAGTCCTCAGTTTATAGAAAATATTCTTGCACTGTGCACTATTAAATTTCCTCCCATTTCTATTACTCCAGTTTTCAAGGTCGTCCAGTTTTGCAGGTCTTCCATGAAGTGCAAAAGAGGTAAGTTTGTCACATCAATGATTCATTGTGAACTGAGAACATAAGAACATGGGGCTGGAAAGGACCTCCTGGGTCACTGAGTCCAGTCCAGTCCCCTGCTATCACAGGCAACCCCTTCATCCTGTTCATAAACTTGTCAAGTTTCATGTTAAAACCAGTTTGCTTGCTTGCTCCCAACACTCCTAAGGGAAGGATGTGCCAGAACCTCACTCCTCTGTTACAAGCCATCTCTTCTAATTTCCAGCCAAAATTTACTCATGGCCAGTTCTTCCCCATTTGTTCTTGTGCCAACATTTTCCTTTACCTCAAATAGCTGTTCTCCCTCCCTGTTGTCTAGTCCTGTGATGTATTTATAGAAAGTACTCATGTCCCCTCTCAGCCTTTGTTTTACTAGGATGCTAGGGTTAGTTAATTATATGCTTGTCTTTAATCATTTTGTTTTAACTTTACATACAATAAAATGCATTTTGTGTGTGGGCGAAGATATCCAGGTGTTCTGGAAATCAATCGGAAGCAGAGCTATGTGTGTATGCAGACTTTAGCCACCATAGGGAACAAATGGTATATGGGGCTGGAAGTCACATTCATTTTTATGTATTTCCATTGTGGTGTTCTTATTAAGGGTTCCAGCAGTGTTTGTATTTACTAAATATATTCCTATAATTCTTTCTCCTTCCTGAGGGAGGTATATGACTAAGAATATACCGAGGTAGATATATTTCTTTTCAGGTTCTGTGTTGAAGATTAAAATAAATTCAGGGGGAAATGTTTTGAGATTGTTGTCCTAGGGACCAAGCCAACAATATGGAGTTTTGCTATTGACTTCAGCAAGAGCAGGGCCATAAGGTAGAATTAGCATTAGAAAAAGAAACAATTTTTAATGAGCATATCCAGGAATCTGCTGTATAGAATAGCATTTACCTGCCTTCATGTCCCACGCCCATTGTCAGGAATCACTTACATTCAACCTTGTAAATGTCATTCTTCCAATGCCCATAAACAGCTTGATTCCCCTTTAAAAGCAGTGTCTCAGAATATTCCATGTCTGGAAGTCTGTTAAGAATTACTTCAGGTGAGGATGAAGAATTAAAGTGAAATTTTCTGAGTTGGCCCCCTAAAGCTTCTTATTTTTATCTGAAGCTAGTTTTACCTCCTATAGCGTTGTTGACGCATCTTATGTTCTTGGCCTACTCATACTCACAGTCTCTAGACTGTCCCATAGCTACCTCTTACCCTAAATACAGGGACTTTATTAGTTTAACCTTGTAAAATCACAAGTGTGTTTCTGATATGTGTATCTGAAAAACCATACTCCTGTTATTAGTAACTATGACTCTAAGTACACACAGTGAGCAGATCTGTTGGACAGGAAAGTAATTTTTCACTGTAGAACCACACTTACAATTAGCAGAAATGTTTAAAATTTGTTTGACCTTTATTTGAAACTCTTGATGGAGCAGTGCTTCATGGGAGTGAATAAACTATTGGAACGAGGCCTGGGTAGAAGATTTTGTATAGGAGGCCATCACTAGTGAGTAGCCAGGTAAGAGTCAGTTAATGAAAAATTGCAGACAAGAACCGCTAGAGAGTAAAATCTTTAGGGCAAGGGTTATCTCTGATCATGGGTTGAAAAAGTGCCTAGCACAGCAAGGGCTTGATTCTTCAAACTTACTCAACTACTTTTTGTGTGAGTTTTCCTCGTTTTTCCCCTCATGGATTGATTGCACACAGTTGTGGTTTTTTCGTAAGAGTTCATTATATAGTTTGCAAAATTTTAGCTGTGTTGTTCTGTTGGGATTGGTCCAGTGAGTCACTTGGTGTTGTTGCGGGTCACTGATTGGATGTGTGTAACTCTTGTAATCAGGAAGACAGTTTGAAGAAGCCGGGTTATTTCTCTTGGGGAATGACAATGGGCAGTTGAATAAGGTGACCAGATGTCCTGATTTTATAGGGACAGTCCTGATTTTTGGATCTTTTTCTTATATAGGCTCCTATTACCCTCCACCCCGTCCCGATTTTTCACACTTGCTGTCTGGTCACCCTACAGTTGAGGGACAATTAGCAGATAAATAGGATTAGAGAATTTTAGTAGATGTTTCACCTTTTCATTGTGGTGATGCAGGCTTTGCCTGAGGCATCATTCATAAAAGAATTGGCCCACAAAGAATTATTGACTAGGCACAAAGTAATCCTAATTTGTCTCATCACACTGACATAAGGTAACTGAATGAATATGTGAGATGTAGTTGTGAAGGTTGTGCTCAGATCTTTGTCTGGATTACTGAATTATCTCTGTGCCAGGATTCTGGCAAATGGTTTTGGAAAACCTACCCCATTGGGGTGTCAAATAGAGTGCATATATTCCATATAAAGTATACCATGGACAAGTACTCAGACTCTGAATCTACAATATGTTGATCTGGGAGGATTCAAACTTTGAAGCATTCATGTGAGCAGAATTTGACCGTCTAATGTTCAACGGAAGTGAACACAAAAGAGCCATGAGCAATACATCTTTCTAACAAAGTGAATATTGTCTGAATTTTTTACTCTAAATGTAAACCATGCGCTAATATCGAGTTTGAGCTGTTCTGTGTGAAGAACTCCCCTTGATTTCAGTGGGAATCCTACTTATGAAACAACTGCAGGATTAGGCCCTGTTCTGCGAAATACAGAGGGATCATTTCCCATGTTTGTTGTTGTCATCACATCCTGTGGTACGGATGACACACACATTCTATCAACAAAGCGAGAAACAATGGTTCTTCTGGTGCCAAAATGAGAAATGTAAATATTATGGGATAAAACACTGAAACTTCTGCTGTAGAAAGTCTATATTAAGGAGTGGCAGACCAAACCAGGAAAAATAAAAATTCACCCAAAACTCAACCCAAACGCAAATAGAATTTTGGAGGTTCCAAAAAGTTTTAATAACTTTTTCCCTGTAACATTTCAGTGGTGTGCAGTGTTCTCTGCATTTCCTCATTACGTCCAGGACTGCAATAGCCAAATTTAGGCAAAAAAGGATTAATTGCAATTAAAACCAGAAGCAGGAGGGAATGGGACTTGCCCAGGAAAGCCTGTCCTCTGAAGATTTTCAGCTCACTCTTGCTGACCAGAAAGGCTCAGATAGTTTGAAGAAGGATTAACATACTTATTCAAAATTTTGGGTGCTGATGCAAACCATACTAAACCTCCAAATCCTGTGAGGTTCATCCGTTATAAATCTCTGTATATCCTTCCAATTGAATTACAGCAGTGAATTCTAAAGAAGAAATCTTGAACTCAGGGACCACCCTGAGGAACCCGGCTCTGTCCTGGAAATCTCAAGCGGTACAAAGGCAGATGGAAGTCACCTCCCTACGTGCAGAGACCCAGGATAGCTACTACTGTATCTACTGCCCCCATGGATACTGTGCTTCCCCTCCACGTGGAAGTAGCTTTGTGCCTGCACACAGTTCTCCTGTAGTCTCCTAAAAAATACTGCTGTGGTGCATGGAACTTATGGAACATATCAGCAGATGAGGGCTGTGGTCCCTTCTCTGTTGGATCTACCAAACTGCCAGTATTGACACAACAGAGCTGAAGGCCCTCCAGCAATTGCAGGGAGTGGCAGAGTAAAGATTAATTCACAAATCAGATGAAAACACTGGTGCCTGCGCTCACATTGTTGGCCAAGGACGCTGCCGAAGGGATGGGGGTGGAACAAGAGAACACATAAGAAATGGGAATATTCTTGCTTAGTTTATAATAAATGTCTTGGGGGTTATGGAAATACATGTAGTGGTGCCAGCAGTGTTGCAGGCCTGGTGTTGAACAGCATGTTTACACCAGAGATGGTTGTAAAATCTAGACGTTCTTTTTGTGGAAGATTACAGCAACTTGAACCTGGTTTTGTTGTGAAGTGTTGGGAATGGAGCCATTTGTTTTTAATTTTAAATATGATTTTTGAATATTTTTATTAGACAATATCAAAACAGTTCTATTGCCATTTATCATTCACTAAACCTCAGGTTTCCTCCTGGAGCTTTTGTTGGACTGTTCCCCTGTAACTTCCCCCCCCCCTCAGATTTGTGTACAATGCACTATATGCGCCCCTAACATTTATAGCAACAGTTAACATTTATATACAGCCTTCCATCCATTCCAAAGGACATTGCAGACTGCATACATGGAACACCCCTTATATATAGCCACCTCTGCACTGGAAGGCAAAAAACAGGAGGGCAGTCAGCACTCTGCACAACTGCAAAGGGGAAGGAGAAAATGTATCCAAAGAAATGGGACAAACGGTGTCATAGAATATTTAATATTTCTGCACAACAGAAGAGTTATCTGCATGATGCTCAATTTATCTGTTTTAGCAGGACAGGTATTTGAACCTGTGGTTCCAGGGAGTGTAGCTATTCTGAACTGACACTTAAATTACTGTGTTAAAAGCTAATTAGGGCCAAAAACTGTAAGGAATTATATTTATAAGCTTCCTTATTCCATCTAAGCACAGGCACTGAAGATGTGTTTCACAAGGAGAAGTTCTTGTAACTCCTGAATTGTTATATAGATTCCACCTTAAATGGATTTTATCAGACTGTGCACTGGTAAGCTCATGCTAATATTGGCTCCAATAAAGAACAAATCAGTGCCCAACTCGACTCGTCTTATCGCACAGTCAAAACTGATGGCTGAAGAAGTCATAAAGATCCCATTTAATCTCTCGCCTATCTATCACTGTGAATGTCTTTATCCTCTTTGTGCAGTGGTAATATCTGCTCATTATGAAAGCAAAATAGATCTGGCATGAATAAAAGCGGAATGAAGTGCTCACTTTGGTTTTGACAGCATGATCAGTGGAAGCAGTAATCTGTGAGAATCAAAAGGGCTAAATTATTCCATAACAGTAATTTGAGGGAACAGCTCAGAGCATACACATCTGCTTTCATATATTGTGACGTGCGCTGATAAAACATCCTTCCCAATTTACACTCTCTGTGCTTGACTAATCTGCAACAGCTCTCACAATGTCTAATCATGCCATCAAAAAGGAGAAGAAGTTCAATTGAGACTCAAATGAAAGAAGATTGGAAAACTATCCTCAATTGAAATTACATTTGTAAATGAGCCATAGTTTTTCTGTTCAGAGTGCGTTATGGTAAATCTGCCTGAAGAAGTAGTTATGCTGAGAAACAGCAATGTGTATCTGGATTGTATTTATTCCATTACTGCTTGAGTAAAATGATGGCAGCTCAGGAACCCTGGGGCATGTTTTCAAAAGTGCAATGCCAGATTCATAATCAGATTCCTGTTGTATAATTATACATTTCTGGTCAGCTGAAAGATCCCACCAACATATATATTATATCACCAGATTACAGCTGTGGTTTTCATTGTTAAACATTCCTCTTATGATGTTTTTCTTTCTCTATTTCCAGGCTTTGACGTGATTGTATATATTTTTATTTATCTCCCAATGTTGCTTTCAGAGTTAATTACTCAGAGTTCAATTATTATTATTTTTTTGAAACAGACTTCAGAACTCAGATGTGATTGGAGAGAATACACAGGAGTGCATTGCTGTATGCGGCGGACCAAACCACAACCCTAAGATCACTGGGGTGGAAGGAACACCTGTATGACAGGAGTGTGGTGAAGGGAGACATTAAAACTACAGCTGCTTTCTCTACACTAGGGTGTTACTGTATGTTAGTTACCAGGTGCTATCTAACATGTTTGAAAAACTCTGTCTAATGTGGATGCTCTCTTATCAGTTTAATAGCTGATATGTCCTTTATTTAAGGATGGTATATTAAATGGATCTATATGTATATGTGGCACAATCCCCCTTGGGACTCTGGTGACAGTTGGGTTTTACTACACCTTTAAAAAATTTATCACCACTGCCCCCTAGTGTTGCCTTGCTGGAGCTCTCTGGTGAACAGTAATGTAGCCCTTCCCCATCCTGAGATACAGTGTCACCTAGGGCTGGTCCCCACTAGGGCTTAAAGTCGACTTTATCAAGCTAAAGTCGATTTAAGCCTGTACCCGTCCTCACATGCATGCCCTTAAAGTCGATTTAAAGGGCCCTCAAAATCGACTTTTGTACTCCTCCAAAACGAGAGGAGTAGCGCTGAAATCGACCTCTCTAGGTCGATTGTGATGTAGTGAGGAGGCAAACGACTTTAAGCCTCCGACCTCTGAGCAGCTCCGCAAACCGCCCCGCCCACCCGAGCAGCCCCGCGAACTCCCCTGCCTGCCCGAGCAGCCCCATGCCGGACCCCCCCGCCCGCCCGAGCAGCCCCGCGAACTGCTGCTCTGGCGGGCGGGGGGGTTCGAGGAGCTGCTCGGGCGGGGGGGTCCGGCGCGGGGCTGCTCGGGCGGGCGGGGGGTCCGGTGCAGGGCTGCACTGGTGGGTGGGGGGTTTCGAGGAGCTGCTCGGGCAGGGGGGTCCGGCGCGGGGCTGCTCGGGCGGGCGGGGGGTTTCGAGGAGCTGCTCGGGCGGGGGGGTCCGGCGCGGGGCTGCTCGGGCGGGCGGGGGGGTCCGGCGCAGGGCTGCTCGGGCAGGCGGGGGGGTCCGGCGCGGGGCTGCTCGGGCAGGCGGGCGGGTTCGCGGGGCTGCTCGGGCAGGTGGGGGGGTCCGGCACTCCCAGCACTGTGGGCTACCTACCCACAGTGCAATGCGGGCTATGTCACCCCTGAAAAAGTTGAAGGACAGACACTGTCGACCACTGTCGACCTGCTGTCCTTTGTGGGGACACACTAAGTCAATTTTCTAAAGTAGACTTTAGAAAATTGACTTAAGGGAAATCGACCTACTCCTGTAGTGAAGACAGACCCTAAGTCTTGCACTTTAATCCCAGATATTTCAGCTCTTAAAGCACCAGCTGTTAGAATCATGTGATCACATGACAATCTTGGCTTTCACTTTAAAATAAAAAGTCAGTCTCTAGTCCTTGTGATTGCAGACAAAGACTTGAAAATGTGAATCCTAAAGACTCAAAGATTAGAAGACAGATCAGAAAGAATCAAATTGGCTTTTTTCTTCTAAATCTCATCTTTTGACCTGATTTCTGATTTGAATTTCTGGGGTTGACTATTCTGGGGGAAGACAAGCTCCTTTTGGAATGATAAGGGCCATTGGTATGACTGCTCACCTTCCTTTACCTTGTTAGCTGTCCTGGGTGCAATAATTGCCTCCTACGTGAGCATGCTAGGGGATGCACACAGGCAGAGTCAGCCATAATTTGTCCTTGTATTTATAAAATCAGCCACACAACTGTATCCATGCAAAATAATACATGTTTTAGCATATGGCAATGCGTGTTTGGATTCATATGATGCTGCTGTGAGCTATGTGATGTCATGTGATGTCATGTGAGATCTATGATGTCATTGCAACTGATGTTCTGAATTAACATACACTATCAGGTTATTTTGAAAGTTAAGAAATATTAAATAACAAGTTATTAATCCTCAAGAATTATGGTTGGATAGAGTCCTGGATTCCTGACTTGAAAGTAGTGGTGGTTTTACCTGTGTAAGAATTTCTTGACTGAGCTCTTAGAGATTTTGGTATGCATCTGCAGCTAGTCTCTTGAACTTGTTAGCAAATATTAGAGCTGGATGAATTTAGCAAAATATTTCAGTGAGCATTAACTTACATTTAATTAACTTTTACCCCTTTTTTGTTTGTTTCCCATGAACATTTGGGCAATTGAGCTTTATATTGACCTTACTGTTGTAGACAGAACTGGTCAGGACATTTTTGTCAATTTTTTTATACAGAAAACATAGTTTCTACCAAATAGACATTTTCTGTGGGAAAATGTTGATTTTGCTGAAAATTTTCAATTTTCTATTGGGAAAATTAAAAACAAAATATTCAGTTTGGGATTAGGTTGACCCAGATCAAAACATTTTGATTTGTTGAACTGAATCAAAACATTTTGAAATTAAGCCTGCCTGAGCTGCCCCAGTGCCTCATGGGAGTTGTGTTCAGGTGCCTCATGCCCCCCATTCCTCGTACTGGGATGTCCGACTAGACTACATCTCCCATAATGCACTATGACCTCTTCTCTGGTTGATCTGCCATGGTGAATCATGGGAGTAACAGGATTACTGCATAGTGCACCTTGGAGATGCAATTCAGATGGAGAGCCCAGTTCATAGAGAAGAATGAGGGGCATAAGGCACCTGAACTACAAATCCCTTGAAGCACTGCAGCAGCTCAGTTGGACACATCTTATATATCAATCTGAAACAAAACAAAATATTTCCCTTTGGTTCCACAAACCAATACAAAACATTTCAATCCAGGAATGTCAAAAATGTTTCATTTTGCTTGCCATTGTCAGCAAAACGTTTAGACCTTTCTGAAACATTTTTTAGAACGTTCCATTCCAGGACAGCTATCCATATTTTGACTTTTCTTCCTGATTCAGGAAATATTATAATTTCTTATGGGACAGACATTCAAATTTTTCACCAATTTTAGTGTAAGGCTCCTCCTCCCTTCCCTGTATTCCCCCTTTGTCATTTGCTGCTGCTTATATATTCTGTCACGTGTACAATCAGATTGCAAGTCCTTTGGGGTAGGGTTTATGTATGCTTTATCTGTCTAAACATCTCTAGCACACTTTTGGGTAGGGTATAAATAACAATGGCCTGGATCTTTGTGAAAAGTGAGTTTAAGATTTGTATGTACATAAAGGAAGGATGGCCCAGTGGCTAGAGAAATAGCCTAGGATTTGGGAGATCCAGATTCAGTTCTTTGTTCTTTTACACACTTCTTGTGTGACCTTGGCCAAGTCACTTAGCCTCTCTGTGCCTCAGTTCCTGGTCTGTAAAATGTGGGTAATAGCATTTCCCTGCCTCGGAAATGTTGTGAGGAGAAATACATTAAAGTCTGTGTGTTGCTCAGGTACTTGTGGTGATGGACACAGTATAAGTACATAGGATAGATGCAAAAAACCTTTGCCAAAACTGATTTTTAAGTACACATGTATGAATATTAATGCTGGAAGTGCATGTACACCAGTCAAGGAATGTATATAATACTATGTGACCAATATCTTACCAATCACAACTTAGCAATATTGCATAAATAGTGAATAAGAAAAGCTAGCAGAGAATTATATGCAAACTATAGAGTTCAATTCATTACAGTCTTCTGAATAACAAATACATTTGAGGGGATCTTTGCTCTCAGATATCCCCTTGTGCAGAAAAAAACCCTACATTAATTTGATCAGTTATAAATGACAAATTATTCGTCCATCTGCATTACATATACAATATGAAATTATATTTAGATATTTTGGTATATCAAAGTTTAAAACACACTTAAAGTTTAAAGCTAATGAAAAATATAAAACTATTATAGGTTTTTGCTACCTTCAAAAAGGCATCTTCAAGGAGAATCTATTAAAGATGGGCATATGTAAGTAGGCCGCTTCAGCCAGCCAACATTGCCAAGGTAATTTAAAGAAGACTATTTGCCCTACTCATCATTATATTCATGTGACAATATTCTAAGAGCTATGATTAGACCATGATTCTGAAAAGACTTAGGTACACGCCTCTTTTTTCATACATGATTAGCCTCATTAAGTTCAATGGGAGCAACTGTGCTCAAAGTTAGGTATGTATGTAAGTGTTTATGCAGGATCAGGCCCTTAGAGGGTGTTTGAGGGATGGACATGTCTTATCCTGTAGTGTCTATAAAATACTGAGCACAGTTTTGGGTGATTAATAAACAATAAATAATAATTAATAATACATAATTTGAATGTATATATCAAATTCTCTAGTGTTCTCAACTTTGTTTCTGGATTTTGATAGGGCTGGGAGGGCGGTCTTAAAAATAGTTGTTTTTTTCTATTGTCTCATTTACACCTAAAGCATCCCAAAGTGTTATACACACCAGGAATTAGTTTGATTGATTGTTTTTCTCCACCAATGCCCATGTAGCTATATTAAGAATGAATTTGGCTCATTCTGAGCACTGGTGGTGCAATGGCTGTTTTGATAGGTGTGGTAGCTATTAGATGTCCAGCAATAACTCACATGAGTACTTTTTTCAGTTTACTTTAAGAGATGGCTCCTATTTAACACCATGATTCTGTATATTGTGACACACATTAAGTACTAGCATAATTTTTTCTAACTCTGTCTCTCTGAAGTAACATACATATTTTTTCATGCTAAGTAATAGTTAACCATTGTAAAAATAATGGTGTCTTTAAGAAATTAAGATACTGAGTTTCGGATCTGGGCCTGATTCTCTGTGTGGGCTAGATTATAACTTCAGGCACAGCCCTGAGCAAGAACTGATATGTAGGCTGCTGCAACCCAAGGAGAGGGGAGAAGTAGCTGGACAGCACCAGCAGACAAATGATGATACTAATTGTGTTGGCTCAAATGAGTTGGCCAATGAGTTGGGATCTGGAGCTAAGGTGTTGCCCATTTCGTGCCCACTTGTCCTGCAAGAGAGTACTTGGAGCATAGATTTGTAGAACTGGAAGGGACCTTGAGATGTCATATAGTCCACTGCCCTGCACTCATGGCGGGACCAAAGATTATCTAGACCATCTTTGACAGGTGGTTGTCTAACCTGCTCTTAAAAATGTTCAGTGATGGAGATTCCGCAATCTCCCTAGGCAATGTATTCCAGTACTTAACCTCCCTGAGAGCTGGGGAAATTTTCCTAATGCCCAACCTAAATAGCTCTTGCTGCAATTTGAACCCATTGCTTCTTGTTCTATCCTCAGAAGTTAAGGAGACAATTTTTTTCTCTCTTCCTTGTAACAACCTTTTAGGTACTTGAAAACGGCTATCAGGTCCCCTCTCAGTCTTCTCTTCTCCAGACTAAACAAAGCCAGTTTTTTCAATCTTCCCTTATAGGTCATGTTTTCTAGACCTTAATCATTTTTGTTGCTCTTCTCTAAATTTTCTCCAATTTGTCCACATCTTTCTTCAAATGTGGTGCCCAGAACTGGACGCAATACTCCAGTTAAGGCTTATTCAGCGCGGAGTAAAGCAGAATAATTACTTCTTGTGTATTGCTTACAATACTCATGCTAATACATCCCAGAATTATGTTCACTTTTTTTGCAACAGTGTTATAGCGATGACGCAAGGTTTCTGGGTTTGGAACACTCGTCATGGAAAATAAAATGAATTATTTGTCAGTGCTCCTGTGGGTCAGACCTTTAGGCCAAGCTTTAATTTGGCATGGTCCATGTCAAAATGATACCGTGTTGTTTTCCTAAAACCAAACCAAGTACCATGCAAGCAGCATCATTTCACCCCCCATCTTCCTACACCATGCTTCTCTTTGAATCCTTACAAAGTTCTTCATCCCTACATAAGATGCTGAGTACCTGTTTAGTGGTGTCCCTATCCACCCTGAAACTTGGCTCTGGAACAAACTTGACTCCTGTTCTGAATGCCTTCTGTGTGCAGATGCCACTAAATGCCAAAGGGCGAGTCATATTTGTATTTGGCATGGCGTTCACTCTGCGCATTGCCTCACTCTACAAACATCTTTTATGTAAATCAAGTGTTAATTATCCCTGCTCTGCATTTTGTGTTGAATATCATTTTTTTAATTACAGGCTTCATCTCAGGTTAAGCCTGCATGCCTGTTGTTGAGCCAATTACCATAAATTCCCCTGTAACAATTAACAATATTGGTGCAGAGCTGCATGTATTTTAAATGTTATAATTATGCTCGGCTCTTTTGTTAATTGGCCTATCTGACTCTTTACTTTTTATGCTGCTCATCTGCTCATTACTGCAGCCATTTAATTCAATTAGCACCTTAATTAGAAGAACAGCCATGTCCAATGTCGTAGGACTTGTCAGAGTACGCGGCTTGATTAGCAAAGACAAACACACCATGCAAATCAGGCTGTAACATTTGGGGGCGGTGAGAATGGAAGCCAGCCAGCTGGTGAAGTGGAAAAGTAGCATGTCTTCATCCCCCAAAGCTTCACCAGGAGAAAGAAAATAAAGAAGGCATTAGACTGAGGAAGGAATAAAATCATTTACAATTCCATGACTTAAGGCATCACTTAACATGAATGGTGTGTACCTCCAGAGGACGATGTCACCACTAAATTATCCCCTGCCCCCATGTGCTCTTTAAAAAATAAAATAAAGAGAGATAAAAATAATAGAATAATCTCCCACCATGTCATGTATCCCCTTCAGAAGAGGAGAACCAACCCCTCCCCCCCACACACCTGCAATTATAATGACTTTTTCCTTTTGTCCCCTCACTACACTCAGAAAGAAAAAAGCAAACAACTAGATCCCCAGCTGGTGCAAATCTGTGTAGCTCTATTGAGCTATGTTGATTGACACCAGCTGAGGATCAGGCCCAGAGGATTGTAAAATTGCCCATTTGACCTACACCTTGCTAGTAAAGATATCTGTGGTGGGGAGAAGGAACGTGTGCAGGGCGGAGAGATTGTATTTAAAAAAAAAAAACCCTCTGATTTCCAAGAGTAGTTTAAGACTCCGTTTTGTTTTGTGCCAGTCTATTTAAATCTTTATTCCCTGCCTATTAATTTTCCTAATTAGAATTAAATGAAGCATGCTAATTTGCTAGATTAACCAATAATTAAGCAGCCAAAGCACTAAAGTTTAATACTCACAGGCAGCTCTTTCTCTTCTGTGATGGCACAGTGTCATGCCCGCTCATTTTATGTGGAAGGAATTAAGAGGCTTGTCTTCTGTGGTCAACATTTCCATTTCCACTGTATGTTCACGTATGTAAAATGAAATGCTTTGCCAAAAGGGATGGGTTTCATAAGCTATCCATAAGCTTTTGATTGTTTTTATCCTTTATCAGTGAGTCCTTGTGAAACCCACGTGTCTCTAGAAGTATCATATATATCTAAAAACTGAGAGTTGATTTTAATTAGACTGATACATAGTTTGGGTCATACCCCTATGCTGTCCTGTATTTTTATTTTTTTCACCTAATGCAAATTTACACTTTTCTTTTTTACAGCTAGACGCCCACATCAGAATCCAATATTTATTTATTGTGCCTATTTATTCATTCATCTGTTTTTGTAGCGAGTATCTCACGGTGACCTCTCTCAAAAACAGGAGTAGGCCTTGGTCCTTCCACTACTTACCCATGTGCTAACGTGTGAGTTCACTCAGTGCCTTCGATGGGAGACAAGAATGCACATAAAGTTAAACATGTGTTTAGGTGCAAGAGTCATCTGCTGTTTTATAAGCCTGGAGGGTGTAATTCACCCTGTGCAGACGGCCAGCACAAGCTCTATTTTAGCCTTTCATATTGCCACCCATCACCAGCATATCTGAGCATATATGCAGCACGTTAAGATCCACTTAAGTCCTGTTTTGAAGAGTTAAGTAGGAGATAAATAGTGGCTAGGCCTTGAGCTGTCCCTCTGAAGAGGGATGAAGTTCATCATATAAGACAGTGGTTCTCAACCTTTCCAGACTATTGTACCCCTTTCAGGAGTCTGATTTGTCTTGCATACCCCAAAATTTCACCTCACTTTAAACTACTCGCTTCCAAAACCAAACATAAATATACACAAGTGTCACAGCACACTATTACTGACAAATTCCTTCCTCTTATTTTGTCTGTATGAAATGTTTAGGTTGTACTGACTTTGCTAGTGCTTTTTATGTAGCCTGTTATAAAACCAGGCAAATAGCCAGATGAGTTGATGTACCCCCTGGAAGAGCCTCAGAGTACCCCCAAGGGTACATGTACCCCTGGTTGAGAACCACTGCTCTAAGAGATCCTAACTCTGTATAACAATGATATTTAGTAACTGCTCTGTCTTTAACTTTTAGATTAAATCAATATATATTTTTGAAAATCCCTCCACATCTTCCCATCTCATTTTATAGGGTATGTCAATAATTCCTAAACATCCAATGCGTTGGATAGAAATTTCTTTGACGTTTTCCCACTGATCTCAATGGGAGTTAGGCAGCTAAAATCCCAAGCAGTGTACACATAATGTTGCTCTTGAATTATAAAATTAATGAATAATTAAGAAAGTGAGCCAAATCATACTTCTTTTACCTGGAAGAGGCGCTTCATTGATATCAAGGAGGATTAGTTCTCATTGGTGAGAGAAACCAATCAGTCAAGTGATCATTGGTCATGTAGAGTGAAACATGACTGATTTCAGGTTTTATGAACTTGGAACTCAGACTCCTTATGATCATTGAATCCTTTTGAGACCCTGTCCCCAGTCTGTACAGAAACCACCAAACAGCAAGCATCCCTTGCACTGGGGTTTTGTTGCAAACGATTAGCACAGTTCTCTTCTTGGTCTATATGCATTTCTCACCAGCTACAGCAAACCCAGGAACATATATTAGCTGGGGTTCAAATTAAGCAGAATCTCGCACTTGACTCTGCTTTTTGTCACAACTCTAGTCCCCCAACACCGCCCTTCCCCCCAAATATCCGATTACAATGTAAGGTCCTAATTCAGCTAAGCACTTAAACATGTGCTTACATTTAAGCAAGTGTGTAAGTCTCATGAAAGCCAATGGTGTCAAATCATTTGCTCACATTTAAGCATGTGCTTAAGTGCTCTGCTGAATATGGAAGGTTTGCTAAATCAGTCCCAACTGGGTTCAAATGAAGTCAAATAAAAGCAGCCAAATTCAATGAAGTTGTTCTGAATTTGGCTCAATGTTTGCACCATCCCTTGTGAAGCAAAACTGCAGTGTTTTGACCAGTTCGAGGAATGAATCCAAAGTAGGGTAATGCCTGCCATATGAGTCCTTCCTCTTCAAGAACAATAGTAGGCAAATGGCAAGAAATGATGGGGCCCTTGAAACCAACTTAAATACAGGGTCTAAACTGATTGTGGCATCTTTGTTATTGGCTGGTATTGAGCAAGCTGGATTCTGATTTCTTGATTGCCTGGAGTACAAGCAATATGGCTACATCAGTACATGCTGCAGAGCTATGGCGACTGCCTTCCATGTATAGCTGGCTGGCTGATTGATTGATTCCTCTTTCTCCCTCCACCGCTTTCTTTTTAAGCTAGGCTTCTTGCATGCTTTGGTGAACAACCTAGTCAGTGTCCAGTACCTCTATGGAATGTGTGCATGTGTGTCAGTGTGCATGTGTGTAACTCATTTCATCAGCTAGCTGCAATAATATCCAGGAGAATATGCCAGCTGTAAACTTCTTCATAACATCCTGTTCCTGCAACTTGAAGATATTGACTCGGAAGGGAAACAATGGCATGAATAAAAGAAAAATAAAAAAATTAATTATCCTTTGTGTTTGTAATTTAATTAAAGATGCAGTAAAGTTTTACTGTTTTTCCAGGTGATGATGTTTAGGGCTCTGAAAAGCTATTTGTGCTGGTGAGATTAAAGTGCATTTTAAAATGTTCCCCGAGCACTTTCACATTTGTTGATAGATTTTTAAATTAAACTTTAAATTGTAATCTAAATTACCTCCAACAATTCATGGTCCCTATAATGAACTCCCACCATTCCTGCTGTCATCTGACTATGATATACTGTAAATGGTAACTGCTCAGGGTTTTACTGAATAGTGGTTTAGTATTACTGCACTATATTAGTTGTGTACAATCCTCAAATAGAAATCAAAGCACGTGGCAGATTTGCTTTATTTTAGTAACTTTATTATCTGCTAGTCTTTAGTCTTTTGTGTACACCACTGCTGCTAATCATTTAGTGGCCTTCACAGAATAAACAGAATAAACCCTCAAAATAATATTTTGCGGCACTCCTGTCAAAGTGGAAGAATTTGCTTTTTATCAGCCTCTGAGCCTTTGGACATTAATCCTGAATGAGGAAAAATAAAACTAATTGGAGATTACGGGCTCAAGTGCTTATTGATGAAGAGAACATGGCTCATTGGCACCTTGGGTGCAGTTAGAAAGAGCATTTGTACAGAAGGCTGATGGGGAAGATCCACAGAGGAAGAGATGATCACAGGGAAGCAAAAGATTCCAGTGGGAAGTAATACACAACATGACATCCCATAACAAGATCTTAGAAGCCCAAAGACCAAGAGGCTTCAGTGAAGATGGGCCAGTTTATACCAGATGAGTTTTTAGCTCTCCGAGGTCTAACTCATGTTGCTCTTGGTAAATCAGACCATCTGCAAGAAACCCTCCAAACATTAGATGACTTGAGATTCACAGGGAAATCCCGCAGATTTCTGAGCATTTATACATAGGCTAGATTAGAGGGGAAAATCTGGTGGTCCTCTACTTGTGCTCCATCCGCAGTTTCAGAGTAGATCAACCAGCACCAGTAAATTAGTTCACACCTTTATAAGTAAATATCAGGTTTCTGAGTAAACACCTATTGACCTGAATGGAAGGATTTCTTGAAGCTATTCTTTCTGTCTAGGTTCAGACTCAGAAATACAGTACTCAATCAATTTACATTTGGAAGGCTGTTTTCACACTCTTTTTTTAAAATAACGTATAAGCTTAAATTCTGCAAAAACTGAAAGGGCTACCACAGATATGCTGGCATGGTACATGCACTGTTCTGTACCAGCTCCACCTGACCTTTGTATTGACAGAGGTCTGGAACATTCTAAACTCTGTTTGTCACAAATTGGCCTCTCCTTTGTTTCTAGTAGCATGACTCGAAACAAACTGTGGTTCCCTAGTCTTCCTGCCTGAGAGCTCTGCTGCCCCTTCACGGAGGCAGTGTTATGAGTGTTGCAAAGTCAGATTGGACAATGTCAAATGCCAGGGCTGATGCAGCAAATGATGGCAGTCTACCTCCTCTTGTAGCCAGTTCCTGTCCAAGCCCATGGAGTCCTGATGGTACAATGTTCATGTGGAGGGATTGGTGCTGGGTCAGAGTATAGGAGAATGCTATTGCTTAGGCTTCTCCCCCTCCTATCATTTATGTACTAGACAGCAACTTTTGACTAGTATTTGTGCACCCTTCTTTTCTTCTGTCCCTAAAATTGGAAGGGCTGATTTGCCTTATTTGCCAGAATTGCCTTATTTATGCTGATACTTGTTTAGTACAAATGTCTCTGTTAAAGGGTTCACTCCTAGGCTGATTTATGCCCAACACTTGAAAACAAGGCCTAAGACCAACAGAAATGTCTCTGTGATCTGAATTATAAAAACCGCTTTTGTCTGAAGATCAAGTGATATAGTGGTACTGAATTCATTAACATTAGAAAAGAGCATTGAAACATTTAGATAACAGAAGTGATAAAAGCCAAATTATTTATTATCTATTATTATTATTATATAGAGCATTTTAGCAGTTGGACATGTCCAAAGACCACCTAGTATCTATTGCATCTCCTTCCTCCTGTGCTCTCATCAGTTTTAGTGTTACTTCAGTGATTGCCTGAAATTTGCTAAGATTTTAGTCAAAATACAGAACTGTCATTAGCTACAAAATAAGCAGAAATGTTCATCAGAAGGGAGTGTGATAGGTTCATACAAAGCCCACCGAATATCTATCCTGTATCTGTTTCTCCTCTCCTCTCCAGGCATATCTGGAAATGAATAGAATGGCTGTTTTTTTTCATGGGAAGTCGGTGAAAGATTCCTTCCCCAACTCTTGCAGGCTACAGTTCCTAGTATACAATGAAGAACTGCATGTTCTGTTTCTTAACCACAAGCATATATCTATCTATCTATGGTACATATATGTCCCCCACTATCAAAGTATCTGAATCCCTCACCACACCTTTGTGAGGCTGTGCTTTTATCCCCTTTTTACAGATGGGGAACTGAGGCACAGAGTGACTAAGTCACTTGTCCAAGGTGACACTAGAAATCTGGGGTGGAGGAGGGAATTAAATCTAGGACTCTGAAGTGCCAGGCCAGGTACAATTTATGTTCCTCCTCTTAGAAGTACAGCACGTACAACACATAAACTATAAGATGTGTGAAGCAAGAACTACTAAGTCAGCTTTTGTTTTTGTTTTTACAGGAAAAGGACTAAAGAAAAAGGTTGTGATGAAGAAAGAAAAATAGAACGAAAGGTAAAATGGCAGGGCGTGGTAAGACATGTTCTGCCCACGGTGTTTTCCTAGAATTTCTCATGTCGAGGTCTCATTTATCATACAAACAGTTTGGCCAACCATGAAACAGAACTATGAAATGAAGTGATCTAAAACATTTTGTCTTCATGTTTTGCTCAGCTTTTAGATTTTACATTCTCGTTTTGTTTCTCTGTCTTCCCATGCCCTTTTTTAAATGAAACAGCCTAAGGAAAAGAGTGCTAGATGGTGACACCACACAGCAGATTCTTGAAGAAAGAATGAAAGCATTTGGTGCATAGTCAGTGGGAAGGAAAGAGTGAAGGAATAAAAAGAGCTTTACTAAAAACAACAACAACAAAAACCTCTGGTGTTTCAAACATGGAAAAGATCTGTGGTCATGTAGACCTTCGACTTGGTTGTTTTGATCTGTTTGACTTTGGTCTGGTGAATTGGACCAAATGTTTAGTATCAATTCAGTTCAATATTATGAATCTGCATCTTCCAACAGTGTGGTTGCCTCACAGGAGCTGTAGTTTGGGTACTTTGTACCTCAATTCTCCCCTAGGAGCTGGGCTCCTTGGCTGGACTTTATCTCTCATGATGCACAAGAGGCTCTCATCTGACCAATTTGCATGATATGTCATAGACTTTTATTTACAGAAAGCCTAGATGTTAGAGTAAAGGAAGAGGGATTCATTGTAGTCTCTTCCCACCTAACCCTACTGAACGTAATGACATAGGGGAGTGGTTTGGTTAATCTTTTGGGGTCTTCTGTCTCCTTAATTTAGCTTTAAATTCATGGAACAGAGGTCTCTTCCTGACTGTGTGGCCATCTTCTCTGCCCAGTCCTCAAACCTGCTGGGCCCAGAATGCTTTTGGAGAATGCAAACGAGTTGCTACACTTCAAAATTCTCATGTTTTTTAGAATAATTTGCTCCCTGTGTTACATTCTTATGACAGAGAGGAACAGATAGGACAACATTAATAAACATTTACTTCTAGATGGTGCAATTGTTACCTGTTTAATAGTTCTAGCTATAGTACAGATCAGTCAGGGTGAAATCCTGTTTACACGAGAGGTAGAAGTTAATGAGGGTCAGAACACAGTGTGAGACAGTGGAAAATGAATTTACATGCTCAACATTTATGGGTTTGAATAGTAGGACTGTACTTGTAAAAACGATTTTGTTTTATAAAAGAATCATTGTTTGGGGACATACAGAAAAATAGCGGTGGATTCCATTAGTCAGTTTTCCCCAATCTGGGTAAGTTCTACCAGTATGTAAAAAAAGGTAAATGCATGATGTAGGTAATTATAGGGTGATTAGCCTGGTATCAGTCCCGGGAAAAATGATGGAAAATCAGATATAAGATTAAATTGGTAAAGAATTAAAGGTTTGTAGCATTATTAATGTCAATCAACATGGTTTGATAAAAATAATTGTTATAACATAATATACTTAGATCTCTGTAAGGCATTTGACTTAATACTATATAAAGCTGAGGTAAAAATAATTAGTACTATACAAAATCAATATACCTCATTTCACGTGGATTAAAATTGGTTAACTGATAGATCTCAAATTGTAATTATAAATGGGGAATCATCATCCAATGGGGGTATTTCTACAAGGGTCTCACAGGGATCACTTTTTGGCCCAATGCTATTTATTTTTATTTTTTTGGTCAAAGATCTGGATATAAAATACAAAATAGTTACTGGAAAAGTCTCCAAATGAAACAAAAATTGGTGGCTTGGTAAATAATGATGGAGTAGCTCAGTTGTACTGTCTAACCCAAATTACTTGTTAAGGTGGGTTCATTTGAACAATATTCATTTTAAAATAGCCAAATACAAGGTCATACATTTAGAATATACATAAGAACGGCCATACTGGGTCAGATCAAAGGTCCATCAAGCCGAGTTTTCTGTCTTCCAATAATGGCCAATGCCAGGTGCCCCAAAGGGAATGAACAGAATAGGTAATCATTAACCGATGCAACCCCTGTCTCCTATTCCAAGCTTCTGGCAAACAAAGGCTAAGGATACCATCCCTGCCCATTCTGCCAAATAACCGCTGATGGACCTATCCTCCATGAACTTACCTAGTTCTTCATTTAAGTTAAGCATCTATTATGGTGTCTTTAAAAGTTTTCGTGGGATTTGTAGGGATTTCAATTTTGGTGCTATACCTTTTAATTTCTGTGTAATTAACTTCCTTATTTTGTGTCGTCCCCCTTTCTGAAATTAAATGCTACAGTGTTGGGCTGCTGTGGTGTTTTCCCCTCCACGGGGATGTTAAATTTAATTATATTATGGTCACTATTACCAAGCAGTCCAGCTATGTTCACTTCTTGGACCAGATCCTGTGCTGCACTTAGGACTAAAATCAAGAATTGCCTCTCCTCTTTTGGGTTACAGGACTAACTGCTCCAAGAAGCAGCCATTTAAGGTGTCAAGAAACTTTATCTCTGCATCCCATCCTTAGATGACCTGTACTCAGTCAGTATGGGGATAGTTGAAATCTCCCATTATTGTTGAGTTTTTTATTTTAATAGCCTCTCTAATCTCCCTGAGCATTTCACAGTTACTATCACCATCCTGGTCAGGTGGTTGGTAATATATCCTTCCGACTATATTCGTATTATTAGACCATGGAATTACTATCCATAAAGATTCTATGGTACAGTTTGGGTAATTTAAGATTTTATACTTCATTTGATTCTATGCTTTCGTTCACCTATAGTGCCACTCTGCCACCACTGTGACCTGTTCTGTCCCTCCTGTATAATTTGTACCCTGTCCCATGGATTTTGTACTTTGTCCCATTGATTATCCTCATTCCACCATGTTTCTGTGATGTCTATTATATAAATATCCTAATTTAATATGAGGCCCTCTAATTCACCCATCTTATTATTTAGGCTTCTAGCTTTGGCATATAAGCACTTTTCAAACTTGTCACTTTTTGTGACCTTACATGATGTAATTGAATGGGACTCTTTTTCATTTGACTGTTTCTCATCAGATCCTACCTGTATTTTATCATCTTCATTTAGAAACAAAGGATGTAGGCCATACTTACAAGATGAGGGACTATATCCTGGAATGCAGGGATACTGAAAAAGATGTAGAGATATTGGTAGATAGCCAGTTGAACATGATTGCTGCAGCTTAGAATATGTCTACACTTAAAGAACCACAGAGGCACAACTGTAGCGCTTCTGTGTAAACACTTTCTATGCCGACAAGAGGGGTTCTCCCATTGGCAGAACCTTCCACCTTTCTGGGAGATGGAAGCTAGGTCAACAGAAGAATTCGTCCATCAACCTTTTACTGTCACACCACGGGTTAGATCAACATAGCTACATCTCTCAGGGGTGTGGATTTTTCACACTTCTCAGAGATGTAGCTGTGCTGATTGAAGTTCCCAGTGTAGATCACCCTAAGAGTGCTAACAGAATGCTTGGATGTGTAAGCAGGGTTATATAAAGTGGGAATAGAGTGGTAATACATCATTAGGAGACAATAAAAAATTGAAAAATTCAAAAGGTTTCAGAAAAGAGTTACAAGACTCATTCATCTGAAGTCAGGAAAACTTGCTTTACAGTGAGAGACTTAAGAAGTTCTATGTATTTAATTTATCCAAGGAAAGGTTAAGAGGTGACTTGATCAGGGTGTGCAAGTACATATATTGGGAAGAGATTTCTGATAAGTAAATGGCTTTTTAATTTACAGAAAAAGGCATAATGAGATCTAGTTGAAGCTAGACAAATTCAGACTAGAAATAAGGCAGACATTTTTACAGCGAGGGAAACTATTGCCGTGGTTCTTAACCTTTTGTCTGCAGACCTCAGGGGCGGGGGGTCCAGAGATTATGTCTAAGATTTCCAAAGCAGTCCGTGCCTCCATTTGAAAATTTTTAGGGGTCTGCAAATGAAAAAAGGCCTTTCTGGCCTTAAATTCTGTGAATCTCTCTCTCTCTCTCTCTCTCTCCCCATCTATGGTTCCCAAGGTATCTATCAGTATACTACCTAAACATATTACCCTACATTTTCAAAAGTAAATAGCTATTTTGGTGCTGCCATTTTTTCCTCAACTGAAACACCTTAAAGAAGCCTGATTTTCAGATACCACTGAGCAACTCTTCTGATAATCAGGTCCCTTTAAGGGAGGGATCGGCAACCTTGGCACGTGGCCCCACAGGGTAAGCAGTGCCCCCCTTCTCCCCACACACACACATTGGACTGGAGCGGCAAACTGCGGCCAGTGGGAGCCACGATCGGCCGAATCTGCGGACATGGCAGGTAAACAAACTGGCCGGGTCCACCAAGGGTGCTTACCCTGCGAGGGGGGGTGGGGGAGAGATGTGCCAATGTTGACAATCCCTGCTTTAAAGTGTGTCAAATTGGGTTCTGAAAAATTGAGGCACCAAAAATCACTAATTACAGTTGAAAATGTGGGTCATCATAATAGTCATCAATAATTGTACCCAAAGCATAGGCCTTGGAACAAAGAGTCTGTTTCTCCTCACAGACCCATGTAAATATGGAGCCAGTGGGGTTACACTGCTGTGAAACTGATGCACGTTAGAGGGTAATTTGTTCCAAGGAACGAATTTCATAAACATGGCTCCATTTTAAAAAAGTATAATGGTGGTTATTTTTATAAAAGCAACTGAAAATGTGTTGCTTCTTTCTTTTTGGCAAAACATGGTGGTGATTGTTTCATGGACGGATTATACACCTCTTATTCACACTGGTGAGCAGTTCCATTGAAATGAACAGAAATGCTCCCCTGAAAAACTGATAAATAGTTAAGGGATCACAATCAGGCCTTTAGATTTCATTGTTCGCTGTGGACGCTTTTCCTTTATGACTGTGAATACAGTTTTCTACTCATCCTAAATCCACCACTTGAGTTTATTTAAAGCTAAATTAGTGAAAATATGCCAAGCAAAAAATGTTCTGTTTGCAAAATTATTCTGATTTTGTGTCAAAATTTACCAATTTCACTTAAAATGTAAATATTTTCCCCCTCACAGCTCTATCCCAATCTCCAGAACATGAATATGCATTCTTTTAAAATACACGCAGGATTATTAGTGAAGGTGATGGCTTTGAAAATCTGTCTTAAAGCGCAAGCTTTCTTTCCCTCATTAGAAGTGTAACTGAGAAATGCCTTGCAAAGAATCTGATAAATGAATATGTATGGCTGTTTTACATGTTGCAACATATTGGCAGTCATTCCTAATTTAAGGTGGGATGCAGATAGCAAACTCCATAATGTAAAACAGGATCTAATCTCTTGCTAATACAAATTCATATTCCATATTGTACATCAGGCTGTTGAAGTTTAAAATGCTGCGGCAGTCCTAGCGTTAGCATTCCAGAGATATTTGTTAACATTTCTCTTGAGACTGCTCATATATACTCACCTCCTAGAGATAGCATGAGGCTCAAAATGAATTTGTCGGTGAGGCTTCAGAGCCCTATTCTATTCCTATATGGTTTCATTTTTCTCAACATGACCTTTGGTTCTCAGCAGTGACGGCTTTGGTTTACTACTGGTTTAGAAGCAGCAGCTTTAAGGGAAAATGAGTCCATGTCTTTTTTAGCTCTTAACAAAACTGTGGTCTTGTAGTGAACACAGAGATCATATCTCCCTCACAAAGTGATACACGCAGGTTAAAGGATGTCTGCCCTGTTTCATGGGAAATGCAGGTCTCTCTTGGACTGCTGCTTGATTTCAATAGCAATGAGTGGGGAAATATGGAAATGTGCAGTGATGGGAAACTTCATGGATAATAGAACTTTACTGTTCTTATTATACAGAGGGGGGAAAGAATTTAGTAAAAGGAATATTTGGATACTTACAAGTTGCTCATGGTGAAAAATGTTTTAAAACATGAAAAGCCTTTTAAAAATGCTCTTAATACTATGGAATAATGCAGATAGTGAAAATAGTGACAATACATTATTAAATTGTTAGTAATTTATATTATTGTTTAGTCTTGTTTTATTACAACTGACCACTGCCATTAAGATTGCAAAACAGTTTCCATGATAATCCTATTTTCACAACATTCTTGAATGTAAAACACATGGAATGATATTTTTGTCCAAAGATTAGCTAGATAGATAGGTTTTTTATTTATTAAAATTAACTCTTAATAATATGAAATAATGATAATGAAAATATAGTGGTAATGATGCAGTATTGCTAATTGGATATAATTGTTATTTATTTTATATCAAGTGCTGCTACTGACCTCTGTGTTTTAGTTACATGAGAATGGAGAAAAATATATCTACATTTTGCATAATAAAATATTTCAGACACCTTTAAGAAGCACCAAAAACAACAAGAAAATCAGGGATAGAGCACAAATGGCTGAAGTTTGAACTAGTGTTGGTTTAGTTCCCCAAGCCATAGGAATTTGAAAATTATGTACTGAACATAACTGCTCAAGCCTAAAGGAGTTAAAAAATTGATGCACAATGCATGTGCTTACAGCTAGGTAAGTGCCCAGTCCTACAAACATTGATACAGCTTTACTCCTATGAGTAGTCCAGTTCAGGTCAGTCGGACTACTCACAGAAGTAATTATTCCCATGTACCAGGGTTCGCAGGATTGGTGTACAATAATAGCAGTGTTGTTCAAAAGCCAGGGGAGCTTATAAGATGCACAAGTTGAATAAGCCAATAGCTGTGGAGTAAGGAACTCAAAAGATGTGGAAATCAAGTACATGCAGAGATAGGATAGTAACATTTGCTGGTAATGCCTGTAATATATGCAACTGATTGCTTCCAGATTTTCTGGTGGGTTCTTCTTCCCTTTTTCTGGTCCCTGCACCTCCTTCAAAGCCCTTAAAAAAAGTAACTGCACAATGCCCTGTTAAGGTTATGAGACCTAGAGTGCTCAAAGATCAGGACATTTCAGAACATAAGCTTGCTCCAGAAATGTGAATTTAGGCACATTGAACTTACCTGTGATACTTTCTAATCCTCTCTTCCATATGGAAGTTTTCTATCCCCGGGGCTATTTCAACCTACGCCAGCCAGTGCCAAGGATTTTCCACCAGCTGAGAATAGCCAGAGTGCGGTAGCAATCTGGCCAAGCCTCTTGCTAACCTCAGCATGCCCACTAGGCTGTGGCTAGGAGAGAGTGATGGAAGCTGAGAATTTCCCTTTTGCAAGGGAGTTCTAGCTGGCCAGATTCCAGCCACTTTGCACCACTCTTGCAGCACAAAAAGGCAAGAACAAAGCTGAGAATCTGTCTGCGTTTTCATGATCCCAGAAATATTCATGTACTTTTGCTGTCCTCTAAAAGGCAGAGACGTTTGGCAAAAGCATAGATACAAGATATGAACCCTGGTTTTTCTCTCATTTCTATTGTTTTTACATTGGTATAATTCCAAGGGAATCAATGGAATACCTGGTAACTAAAAGGAGAATCAGGCCCAATATAATTGACTCAAGATCAAGCAGTATTCAAAATCACCAGCAGTTAACACGACTGCATCTAACTGCAATGATAAACAGCTGCTGTGTTTAAAAAAAGATGCCAGGAATATAATAACTTCTGGGTTTTTTAGAGAATTTAGCCTGGGTTGATGAGTCCAAGGACGAATGTAATCCACAGAACTATCCAAAGTAAGGCCATGCAGCCTAGTAATCTGGCCCAGGGGGACAAGGTGGATTCCTGAAATATGTTACAGAAAACTAGTTGAGGAAAACCTTGCACAGAAGGAGAAACAAAAGTAAAACATGGGAGACTGACAAGACTGAAGCTGTGTGAAGCACGTACTAAATATAGTCAATGCTATCATTTGAAGAGGCCATATGAAAAAGGAGGCAGCAGAAAATTGGCCTGTAATAACAGTACGTAGCATGGCCAGGTCCTTCAAACCTACATATTCATACATTTACTCACGTATGGAATCCCATTCAGGTCAATGGCACTGCTCACATGGGTAAAGCAATGAATGTGTGCTTCTGCTGGTTCAGGGTCTAGATCAATAAAACCCATAGCAGTGTAACTTCTGTGTCATGGGGCTCTCTGAATCCGAACTGAAAATTATTAAATCCTCTGATGACAAATTGCAAAGCAATAGCCGCATACCTGCAGCACTATTGAAATGGAAGGAAGAGAATTAAATAACAAAACCATATTGAACACATGGCCTCATGTGTTAATGAAAGACAGCCAGAAATCTGAAGTGTAGCTTCAACGCCAGATTTAACCCATGTGTAACATTACTGGTTGGATTTTCAAAAGTGCACAACGTTGGCCTAACTCTACTCTGATTAAGTCACTGATAAAACTCCCATTGACTTCTGTGGGAACAGAATTAGGCCAACATTGGGTGTTTTTGAAAATCTCACCCCTGGGTGCATGCATCAGTCTGACTCAATACAGTTGTCTTAGTTTACATTCGTAGTGTGAATAGGATTTCAGTGTAACCAGGATTTGACCTTCACCAATCTTTTCCTCCCTGCTGATCTGCTACCGTTCGGCTTGTCTGTATTGAATGTTCCTGGTCCTTTCAGAACTTTGGGTTGTGGCTGGGAGGCTGTTGTTGTGCATGAGTGGGACATGGCATTGTTTACCCGTCTGATTTTATCATGGATTCCTTTCCTTTCTAGTACCTGAAAGGATGGTAAGTAGAGATCATTGATCGATACAAAGACCCTGGTCTGAACAACCCCTGAGCTACAGGGAAGTCAGAGGCTTGATTCTCTGTTGCTCTGCACCTTGTCTAGTCATTCATACCAGTGCAAACGGCATGGAAGACGCTACCACTCAGCTGGTCATGTTTTACACCCACTTTGCACTCGTGTGAATGATCACAAAAGGCATAGGGCATTGGAGAGTTCATCTCCGAGTCTAGGTCGGGGCTTCGTGGCTAGTCTCTGTATCCTTAATAGAATGTATCAACACCCCCTGGTGTGAGACCTGAATCTGAAATTCACAGCTCAGGCTACAGCTGGTGAGAAAATGCATTTTTCCATATGGAAAGTGTCCGTTTTTTGGCACCAAGTCAATAAAATGTTCACTTTGTGCCAAAAATGTTCAGTTTTCAAATTCTCAGTTTTCTGATGAAAAATTGATTCTGTTAAAGGAAAGAAGGCACTTTCCATGAAAATCCAGTTTTCCACTGGAACAAAAAGTTTTCCGGCAAAAATGTCGATGAGCCCTAGCTCAGACCCATCTCTTTTACTAAGACCTTATCCCAGGAGGTCTTTCTTTGCTTTACCCCTCCCT